>VZTT01012845.1:9199-25253 GCA_013400855.1 Buphagus erythrorhynchus | reverse complement strand
AAAAAAAAAAAAAAAAAAAAAAAAAAAAAAAAAAAAAAAAAAAAGGGTTTTAAAGGCACAATAATCCCCCTTCAATTGCTTTCCACGTTTTAAAAAGGCGCTGGGGGAAACCTGTCCCTTTCCCCTCTCTGCTGTTATTTATCTCTTGTCATGCTCTGTTTCTTCTCGTGGCCATTCCGAGCCACTGATGCGGCTCCACAGCGCCGGGCAGGGCTCTCCCTGGGGCTGGGGATCTCATGTCAGCAGGGTACGATCCGATTCACGTTCAGATGGATGCATTAAATCTTTTTAGCCCGTGCCTCCTCAGGAGAAGCCGATCTCTCCGCACGGAGAGCGCCCCAGCCCATAAGCAGCAGTTTGATGTGCTCGTTGATACAGAATGGATTGTCACTAAACCTCTCAGGCATTGTTGTCAAGGTCAATAATACTGATCTGTTTTAGCACAACAGGGGGTTAAAGAAGGGGAATTCTGTCAAGATGTGACCTTTAAAAGACCTCGTCTTCGGAGAATCAAAATTTAAAAAAAAAAAAATAAAGTGGGAAGGATGTTATTTTGGTACCTTTGGGCTTATCTGAGCTGGGAGTAATTACCCATGTTAGCAAGAGAACAGCTTGAGAAATTGCATGATCTATCCAATGAGGCAACCAGAGCACTAATTTGGTGAGTTCACCTAAGGATGTTTAAACTTCATTTTTCCAGTGGTCATTTTTAGCAACATTCATAGAATCATGGAGTAATTAAGGTTGGAAAATACCTTCAAAATTATTTAGTCCAACTGTTTCACAGAGCACCACTGTGTTTACCACAAAACCATGTCCCCAGGTGCCACATCCACACTTTTTTTTTTGAGCCTTTCCAAGGATGATGATTCTCACTGTCCTGAGAAGCCTGTTCCAATGCCCAATTTCCTTTTCAGTTGTGAATTTTTCCCTAATATGTATTTCAAACCTCCCCTGGTGCAAGCTGAGGCTTCTTCCTTTCCTCCTGCCCCTGGTTACCTTTCCCTCAGTAGGATACAGAGGTGGCACATGCAGCTGCCCTCACCCTTCTCTCCTGCCCCAGGTTACCCTACACTCCAATTCTGCAGGTTTTAAACCAACCAGCTGCTCTTCACAGCAAGGGCTGTGCCTGCCCTGCACAGCCCCTGGGTCCCAAGTGGTGACATGAAACATTTGTTGGAGTCACACACATCTGCAAGTTGGACAAAGTCTTCATGCACAGAGGAGGCAAAGCAGAGGCAAAGCCAGGAGTTGGACTGGGATGATCCTTGTGGGTCCCTCCCAATTCAGGATACTCTGATTCTGTGACTCTATGAGATATGGATCAGAACACAACTTCACAACCTTTCTTTAGGCACACACTTTCATCACTGCTTTTCCTCCCTTTATCAGAATGATAACTGGGGATGGGTTACATATCTTAAATCACTTGGCAGTGAATCATTGGTTAACTCACACATCCAGCACCTACAAATATTACCAGCAAAAAGATCTGATATGTAAAATTACTAGGCTGGTTACCCTTACCTGGGGAGAGCTGTAGGTAAGAGGAAAACAAGTGTGTAGAACAAGCAGTTTTTGCAGCCAGCATAAATAAGTCGTTGCCTACTTTGCTCCAGGGAGTTAATTTTTCATGTGCCACCAACACTGGCTTTTTCGCTTGACTTGATCTGTATTGTGGCATATGCAGCAAGCCCTTCTCCCTTCCTCTGTGTTACATTTATTTTAGGCCAGTATAAATACATCTCTGGAAATCTGGAGAGAGTCTAAAGATGCTTTGAGCATCAGCTGAAAATGCTGGGTTTGTGTGGTGTGCTCAGAGCTTCCATCCTGCAGCCTGCAAACAAAAATCCTGATCTGGGATTTAGGGTTTACTTCAACAGCAGCCCACCCCATTTGCCTTGGCTGCTCTCTTCCAGTCACATCCTCAGCAGCAGCAGTGGCAAACACAGGTCTCATGTCCTTAGTGACCAGAGGATTAAAGCAACTGTTCCCAGAAGTTCATTTTTAAGAAGATTCCCAGAGAGATAGCACATAGCACTTTTAACTGACTTTAAATGTGAGCAGTGCTGGGGCTTCAGAAGTGCTGGCAGAATCCATCTAGCAGGATATGGAAGTTCCTTTCACCACCCCAGTGCAGAGTTACTGGGAGCAGCTCTATCTGTGTCTCATCAGCACACAAACTGAGAGTTTTTTCTGAGCAGTTCCCCTCATTCTGTCCCAGGGCTTCCATGGAATGTCAGGTGGGGGATGACTGAGCATGGAACTCCCTCAGTGTGGAAGTTTAACTGTGCAAAAAGGGAGTTTCAGCCATTATTTTATCTGGAAGTTATCCATTTCCTGCCAGTTGTAGCAGATATCAGGGATGGCAACTATTTGATTCCTGCTCAGATGGTAGGATTTTTGGGAGACTAAAGCCTGTGAGGACCTCCCCTGTCCCTACTTAGACAGAGTTCTCTGGAGTGGAGAATTCCCTCCCACTTCCCCATCTGGTGGTGTAATTGGGAGATACTGAGTATGTAGGGCTCTGTCTATTGAGAAATTTGTCTTTTTGCACAGTTAGGCAGTACTGAATGTTTCCAGCAAGAAACTGGCTTGGAAATCCCTGTGCCACCTCTGAATCTGGGGCTGAAATTAATCTCCATCTCAAGTCCTTTGCTCTTGGTCACTTAAACATCTCCTGGAAAAGCTGGACTCAAATTCATTGCTACTTATGCTTTACAGTTCTTCACCCTGGCCTTATCCCAGCAATAAAATCCCTGGCCCAGGATTGTCCCATGCAAGGTTCAGTTCTGGGCTGTCCTGTGAAATTCCTCTGTCTTACCTTTTGGAGCAGGGCAATGACAGAATTCAATTGGAAAGTATTTCTTGGGTCACTGAGTTAAACTTTCCGCCATGGGGACCCAAGTCCTGTAATCCCTTTGACAGACAAAGGCAAGCACAAGGAGGGCAATGGCTTTTAGTCTCGTTGGATTATCTCCTGGAGTATAAATGCACAGACATATAAATGGATGACTCAGTCAGAGCACTGAGTAAGCACAAGATAGCAATATTTCCATAGCTTGGGGAAGTCCAGACTGTGTGTGCTGTTTGGTGTCAGCTGAGATGAAAAATGGTGGGTTTAGCTAAAATACGTCTGCACAGGAACATGGCTTTTCATAAAGCAGGCAAACACACAGAGTGCTGCCTAACAGAAATATTCCATCAACCCCATGCATTATACTTTCAAAAGAGGGACCATATGTACAATTATATGATAAAGTTTAACAGAATCTGTGAGCTCTGCCAGTGTCCTGAACCATGAAAGCTGCAGATATTTATAAATGTCAGCAAGATCTCCAGTGAAACCGTCACATTGGTATTTACTTTGGGACTTCATTACTATTTATTAATGTATAAGATCATAGATTTGAAAGTATAAATAGATGGAGGGATTTTCTGTGGACAGCAAAAGCATGATTTGGAATATATGTGTCTGGGAGGCAAGTGGAATATCTGATGCATAGGAAACATTAAACAAAGGCTTTTTCTTGGAAATCTTTTTATATGCTCTAGTTCAGTTTATGTTTCCACCATCACAAGCAAGGCCCAAGCACAGGCAAGGAGGAATTACATAACTCCTGTTTATATTTCCGTTATTTTAGTCGATGCATTTAGAACAGCTTGATAAATTAATCATGACTCATGGTCCAATTCACAAAAGTTTGTCGGCCAGTTTGTATTCCTGATTTTACAGAACCTAAAACGTGATGCACTTAAACCTGGGACACTCAGCAAGTCCTCTCTGTGCTGAACTAAGCTGTGCCCTAAAACACCTGCTCACAGAGGGCTATGAACCTGGAATTCAGTGGCAAGGAAGGAATTATCTTAGTTTTATGCAAAATGAAAAATTTGCCTTTTCAGGGAAGCTGCTTCCTGACTGCTGTCTCCTTCCTGCCCTGCATATGCTAAAAAAACCCACGGTGACAGTCACGTCACTGAGAGAATTACACTTCAGATCTAGTCATGCTCGAATGCATCCGGGTGTATTGTTGGGGTTTTTGAACAATGAGATCTCTTCTGCAAATTTTCTTAAATCAGAAGAAAAATTCCAGTGGCATTGATCTCAGATCCAAAATTATCTTTGCCTCTTTTTCCTCTGCTACTTGTTACCCACATGTTTCTAAAGGGATGCTCTCTTACTCTCCTGGAATTTCTACCTTAGCCACTGGTGTGCTTCAGTCCTTCTGATCTGTCCCCAGAAGTAAATAAGGTTCAGCTTCCAAAAGTGCAAAAGAACTTGTCATTTTTCTCTCCAGGTTTCCAGCTGCTTTAGCTCCTTCAGATTATCTCCCTGACCTCACTGTCAATTCTCATGAATTCTCCAGGGCCCCACGAGCAGCAGCAGCAGCCTGTGACATTGCAGCTCAGTGTCACAGCTGCCCCTGCCCCCACACCAGCCCCTGCCTGCCTTCCAATACCACCATTCCCATTGCAGAAGGCTCCTGGAGCAGCAGAAAGCTGAGAGAAGCTGGGCACTTGCCCTGATGCCTTGGGTTTTAGCTTTTATATTTTCCAGAATCTCTGCTGCTCAGTGTGTAACTCTGAAACTTCATATTAGGTGTTAGTAAGTTCTCTTCACAGGGTAGTGACAAAACAATCCCTGCCCAGCTGGAGAATCAAGGACACCCAGTGCCCAAAACGCAGAAACAGCAGTGAGGGAAAGGGGGCAAGGCAGGGGCTGAGACTTCATAGCCTGGGGCTGTGCTTGGATAATTGTCCCCAATGTGTAGATGAACCAAAACTTATAAAAGTGTAAAACTCGTGACCAGGATCCATCTTGGATTTGGTTTGGGTGTAGTCCCAGATCTCTTGCACTGCCCAAAGTGTATCCTTTCAATAAATTCCTATTTTATTCCTTTTGCTCTGTCTAGTCTCTGTTCCAGGTCAGCCTTTCCAGGCATCAGCCCCACCACGGGATCTAGGGGTGATTGTCCTTTCCAGCTTCACACCCCATGGCATGGCATCCTGTGATGGATGGTGTCAGCTTGTAACCACCTGCACCTCTCAAAAGGGGCAGAAAAATTGCACACAGAGCTCCTCTTGGCTTGCCAGGGTCAGCAGATTTCAGCAGCCTGTTCATCAGCACTGATCTTCTCAAGTCAAGAGTTACCCATTTGCAGTCACCAGAGACAACCCTCAGCCATTAAATTAGAATCACAGACTCAAAGGGTTTGGGTTGGAAAGGACTTCAAAGATCACCTTGTTCCAACTCCCCTGCCTTGGGCAGGGACACCTTCCACAATCCCAGATTGCTCCAAGTCCCATCCAACCCAGCCTTGAACACTCCCAGGAATGGAGGAGCCACAGCTTCTGTGGACAGCCCAGTGGAAGGCATCCCTGCCCTTGACAGGGGTTGGAATGAGATCATCTTTAAGGTTCCTTCCAACCCAAACCATTCTATCATTGTGTGACACACAGCTCAAAGCACGAGAGCTCAGCAGTGTCCCCATGTAAAAGAGGGAGAAAGATTTAGCTTCAAAATATCTTGGACAAGATGAATATCTAATGAGTAAACAAATAATCACTGGTTCAAATATTTCAGGAAGTTGTGAATCATGTTGATGCAATTAAGCTGTTCATAAAAACCATTTTGCCATTAGTAATATTAAACATTTCGATTTCTATGAGAATTTTTCATTTTAAGATTCCTTAATTTTAAGGAAAAGTGCAAGGAACTTCAAAGAAAACAAAGGCTTCCCATTTCCAGTTAAACACAAGATGAAATTAAAACTACAAATGACATTTGCAGCTTAAAGAAACCCTGACTTTTTATAAATGCAGGCTGCAATCTGAGTGGATGGAAGGGATGGGAAGAGGATCAAGCCCTAATTCTCCTCTGGTCCAAGACCAGCAGTGCAGGGGCTGAGCAGGAGTAGCTCCATCAGCTTCCCACAGGACAGACACCTGCAGCCCCCAGCCCACTGGTGATGAACTCAACCATGATTTAAGAAAGTGAAGGTGCTGGAGGGAGGTATTTGGGACAGGGGTTGTGCAGCAGCAGGAGGAAGAATGGATGCTCTCAGATGGATGTGAAAGGAGAGCTGGATTGCAAAGGGTGTTTGAAGAACAAAGCTCTGCAGAGGTCAGGGGGCAGCAGAGTGTTATCATTTAATGTGTGCATTATCACCACATCCATCCCAGGCTGCTGCTCTGACTCAGCTGGAACACCAGTGCTCTCCAGGGCCCGTGTGTAACACAGGTTATGGTGCTCTGCAGCCTTTAGTATGTACAGTTATTAATATTTGCTCTTTTTTTTCATTATGAATGGGTAATCAAGCATGTTTATTGCTCTAACAACTACAAACCCAAGTGTTAGCTCTTTCCTGAGATCAGTAGTGCTGCCTTCAAGTGACAGGTGACTTTGTGCTGACCTTGGGCTTGGGACACGCATTTCACTGCAAAAGATGCATCCAAGAGGTAAACGATGGGAATGCTGCTGCAAAGCTTGTTCTGAGCTGTCAGGTTTCCACCAAGGGACAAAGTTTCTATGCACTCTTTTTAAATTTTTAAGAATAAAATAAATGGAAAAATACTGTAATGTGGGCATGTTGGCTTGTCTCAAATTGTATTGAGTGCAAATATCTTAAATATAGAGTTGTAAATAGGGCCATGGCACACAGCAAGGAGACTCTGGAGTGTTTAACACACTACTTTATTTAAATCAGCAAGTCCCATTAGAGTACATTACCATAATGTCTTCTGTCAGAGCCTTCCCTCCTTGCTTTGGCTCAGACACTCAGCTGCTGTTGGCAGGAGGTATTAAGGACTCTCTCTCAGTTAAAGGTACCATCAGCATCAATTATTTCCATTTCAGCTGTGCTGGGGTGGGACTCAGCCACTGCTCACTGCCATTCAGGCCCTGATGGCTCTGAAACCCAGACCATAAAAGCTGAAATACCTACCAGTCACCTCTCCCCGCTGCTGCCAAGCAGTCCTGAACCATAAAAGATCATTTTGCCTGTAGGTGTTGTGTTTAACCACAAGCAGAGGAAATGCATCACCTGCCAAAGACACTTTTGTGGCAGATTATAATCAAGGGCTTTGACGTGGGGTGAGAACCAGGAGGCAAAACGGAGAAAGATCAAATATGACCTTTACCTGTACTGAATATTTCTATGCTTACAGCCAAATGCAGACAGATTTTGTTTTAGTGATTAATATTTGGGGGCATTTCTATCATTTTTTTTTCACAAATAAACAACTGGAAGCATCTTAAATGGCCTGAATTTTGGGAGGAGTGGTCATAGAAATCCACATCCCTGTGTTCAGCTCAGAAAGCTCCAACTGCTGCAGAGAATCTTTTATCAGAAGAGTATTACAACAAATATAAATATCTCCAAACATACAAACCTAAAGCAAAAATCATTCCAGGTTATCCCCAACTTTGAACAAATGATTGTGGTTGCTTGATAGCTTTTCAAAATAAAATCCTGATGCTTCTATTTGAAGTGGTTTCAATATCAGCTTTCACTGTCAAGCTGATATTACTAAATGAGGCAGAAAAGCATTATTTATGCATAAAAATAACGAAAAGTAACACCAAATTTGCATCAGTTTCCAATAATCTCGGAAATTCTCAGCCATTAAGGTGCTGCCCCTTCCCAAATGTGTGTGGCTGTTCTACTGCAGCCACAGACTGGAAGGTCAGGTTTAGACAAACTGAATGGAAATCAGTGGAAATCATTGATATTTCACAGCTCCAGAGCAAGTGTGAGCAGATTGATTTATCCCATGCCTCTTTGAAATCCGAGTGAAATTGCAAATCCTGTAGTCTTCTTTCCAACATACACTTCCTACCTATTTGGTATATACTGTATCCTATAAATTAAACAGCAGAGATTTAAAAAGTGAAGCTGTTGGAACAAATCCAGAGGAGCCCATGGAGATGCACAGAGGGTTGGAGCTCCTCTGTTCTGCAGACAGGCTGAGAGAGCTGGGGGTGTTCATCCTGGGGAAGAGAAGGCTCTGGGGAGACCTCAAAGCCCCTTCTGATACCTAAAGGGGCTCCAGGAGAGCTGGAGAGGAACTTTGGACAAGAGCCTGGAGTGCCAGGGCACGGGGGAATGGCTTCAAACTGACAGAGGGCCGAGTTAGATTAGATTTTAGGAAAAAATTCTTCCCTGTGAGGGTGGTGAGGCCCTGGCACAGGGTGCCCAGAGGAGCTGTGGCTGCCCCATCCCTGGCAGTGTTCAAGGCCACACTGGATGAGACTTGGAGCAGCCTGGGGTAGTGGAAGGTGTCCTTGCCCATGGCAGGTGGTGGGGCTGGATGATGTTTAATGTTTCTCCCAACCCAAACCATTCTGTGATTCTCTGAGTCTATGAAAAAGCCACATTTTTCAGAAGCTGAGATTAGAGTAGCAGGGCTTTAAATCGTAAGATTTTAATTTATCTTTTTATAATTAAACACGTGGCTTTTGAAGCTGAAATCCATTTCCTCCCATTATTATGCGCGATGCTGCCACAGAAGCAAAGACAAGGAGTGCAGATGGGTTCCTATTAATAGCAGCTCGCCTGCAGCATCCCGGTGAATCTGGGGTGGCTTCATCCGAAGGGATTTCCGAAGGGACCCTTGCAAGCTGCAGAACCCAACACAAGAGGGCTCCAGCTCCTTTTGTCAGGGAGAAAAGCTGGGATCTGGTGGGGAGGCTGGGAGGAGCAGCCCTTGCCGGGCAGCGCTGGATGGCGGTACCGGGAGCCGGCTGGAGATGTGTGCGTGTGTGTGCGCTGGCTCCCCGGGGATGGAGCAGGAGCACCTGGAAGGAGCTCAGAGGCGTGTGAGAGCCGCGGGGTGTGTGCTCCGACACCGCAGAGGTCAGGAGGAGCTCTGCCCGCTGCTCCAGCCCGGCTCAGCGCCCTGCCCTCCCCAGCCACGGGTGTGCTGCCAGCATCCCTGCCCCAGGCAGGACAGCTTCGGGGCTCTCTGGGACCAGGATCCCAGCTCACAAGACACAGAATCGCTCTGTCAAACGTTCAGCAGTGGCTGAAGGTGAGCCCAGGTGTTTGAGAAGGACGCTGGCACCTGGCGTGGGTCAGCGCTGGTGTGGCAGCAGGAGCAGGGCAGGGATTGTCCCTCTGTGCTGATGAGGCGGCACCTCCAGTCCTGGGGTCAGTTCTGGGCTCCTCAGTACGAGAAGGACATGGAGGGACTGGAGCGTGTCCAGAGAAGGGAATGGAGCTGGGGAAGGGTCTGGAGCCCCAGGAGAGGCTGGAGCGTGTCCAGAGAAGGGAATGGAGCTGGGGAAGGGTCTGGAGCTCCAGGAGAGGCTGGAGCGTGTCCAGAGAAGGGAATGGAGCTGGGGAAGGGTCTGGAGCCCCAGGAGCAGCTGAGGAATGTGGTGGAGCTCAGCCTGGAGAAAAGGAGGCTCAGGGGGGACCTTCTCACCCTCTACAGCTCCCTGACAGGAGGGTGGAGCCAAGTGGGGGTTGATCTCTTCTCCCAAGGAACAAACAACAGGACAAGAGAAAACAGCCCCAAGTTGTGCCAGGATAGTTTTACTTTTGATATTAGGAGTAATTTTTTCACTGAAGGGTTTGTCAAGCACTGGCGCGGGCTGCCCAGGGCAGTGGTGTAGTCACCATCCCTGGAGGGATTTAAAACTTGTGTGGGTGTGGCACTTGGGGACACATTAGTGGTGGCCTTGGCAATGCCAAGTTAATGGCTGGGCTCAATGGTCTTAGAGGTCTTTACCAACCAAAACAATTCCGCAGTTCTGTGATTCTGAATTTACTGGAGTGGACTGCAGAGGAAGCAAGGAAAGACATTGTCATCCGTGTCTGAAAATAGCCCACAACAGAAGGAAGGAAACGGATGTCAGTCATTTCTGCTGCTCATCTCTCATTTCCCCTTGGAAAATTTTATTCCACATTCATTACAAGGTAAATCTGCTTTTCTGGAGGAGATATTTAGAGCCTTCCACTGCTTTTCTGGGCTCTAAAGCATTTGAACTAAATATTTTGATTGATATCAGCATTTAAACTATTTCCCTTGAGGTGTGTTTCTAGCCTGTGTGTCCAGGACAACGAACATCCCATGGAAGTGCTGCATTCCAGCCAGGAAACTCGATGCACCCAGTGGGGCAAAAAAGCAGCATTTCCCTCTGTGTTTGCTGGCAACTGGCAATTGTCTGCAAAAGGTTTGATTGGGCTAAAAACTGTAGTGAGTTGGAATGAAGTCATACAGCACTTCATTTACAGATCATGAGAGTATGATAAGGCTGGATGTGAGCAGGGATGATAATAGTAATAATTATTAATAATAATAATAGCAATAATAATAGAATTGGGTATTAATTATTAATTTGAAGCATGAAACATGGCCATGGTACTTAGAAGGACACAGAGTTAGATTCATGCTCACTGTTGCATTTGAGGCAACACAGATTTTAAATACTTTCTGAATATTCTCAACCATGAGGAAAGCCCCAATTCCACTTGTATTTGAATGAGCTCTCTAAGTTGTCTTAATTATCACTCAGCTTTGTTCAGTGGTTTGCCTCTTTATGGTCTGTATTCTGCACACCTTCAGCACCAGAACTTGTCCCTGGAAGGTGAATGCTCTGCCAATTCCTGCTGTCTCCACTTCAGGAATCTTCTTCCTGCCCTAAACAGAGCTTCCCAAACCCTTTCCTGTGGCTCTGACCCTTTAGTGCACAGAAAAACCCAGAGAAGTGGGAGGGGAGGGCTGAGGGAAGGGCCTCTCAGCCCAGATGCATCCCCCTGACATGGTTCAATGTACAGATGAGTGTTGGCACAAGGCAGTGGATATTCTCAGGACTTTAACATGCTTTTTACAAGGAGGCAATGCCCGTGTCTCTGGTGGGAGGGATGATGTGCACTTAACAGGTTGCTGGTATTATGACATGGACATGTACACATGAAGCTTGCATGGCTGAGCGTGTTATGTCACAGGCCATCTCCTCAGCTGTGTGAGCAACTGCAGAGCCCCTTCAGCGCCAGACCCATTAGCACTTCATTCCTTAAGAGCTTAATCTTGCAATCCTTCCTACTGCTAGTAGCCCTTACTCATGTGAGTAAGCAGATCTTCCACTTCAGCCCTTGTAGCCTGTAAGCTGCTCCCTGTTGCTACAAAATCCTCGGTGCCAGGAGGCTTTCCAGCCACAGTGTTGTTGCTGTCATGTTCTTTACAACTATAATATTTATTCCCTAAAAGCTGCCTCATCCCATCCACTCTGCCCTGGCTCTTCGATGGAAATGGTGGCACAGAGCCTGCAGGGTCCAGTCCCATGGGCTCAGGGGCTTTGTCTAAGGAGCTGCATCCTGTAAAGTGCTGAACATTTTTGTCAGGTCCTGGCAGGGGCTAAAGGGGAATCACACACAAGGACTCCAGTGCCACTCCCTGAAAATCACACCCATGCTGGATTCCTGCAGACAGCTCGGCATTGTCCAGGCTTAGCTCTGGTCATCAATAATTTGCAGGATTTTATAGTACAAGCTATGAACCACCCCAGCTTAGTTATTCTGTGCAGTCCCAAGTCCCTTAAATATCACCTCTGCATAAATCACATGCTCCAACCCTCTGAAAATTCACATTCTTATTGAAATCCAGCTTTAGAAAATGCAGGTGTTACAACACCTGTTTCACTCAGGGAACACATTAATGCAATTAACTTCCCAAAGCCTTACTGTATGGGGAGGAGTGTGCATGGGAGTTGTGAGCAACAAGTACCTCTTTTTCTTCTGGTGTCAGAATTAGGGGACAAAAATGTTCCATGGGTGGTCCACAGGGAAGGGGGGAATCTTTTCCTTTCTTTTTCTTTTTCCTCCTCCACAAACAAGCAGTAAAGAATACGCTGCCTTCAGCAGGCAGAATGTCCCTATTTGCTTTTAATTGCACTTTTCAGCAAATTTACCAACTGCTCTTGTGCCATTTATTTGCCAGGGGCTGGGGTGTGAAAGGTGGTTATCCAAAGTGTGCTCTGGGAAGGTGGTGATATCCGACCCTGGGGTTTGTTTGATTACATCTGTGCCCTAAGAGGGATGTTTTAGCCCTGGAATGAAAATAAAGCCAGGAAGCCATATGAGGTTTTGTTTTTTTGCTTAGAGAAAGCAGCTGCCCACATTAGGTTGGGTTTGAAGGGAATTGTGTGTTTTGTGCCTGCAATACAAGGTCACAGGTTCACAAACCTTTATGTTTAATTGATGCCTTCCCATCCACAGGCTGTATCTCCAGGCAGGTATCAGTGATCACACCAGAGCTATTCCCAGTGCCAGTCCCTTTAGCTGTCCCCTAGAGCTGGCTCCCCAGTGGCACATGCTGCTGGATGACCTGGGGACTGTGGGAAAAGTCTTTTTTGTGCTCTGATATTTCAGAGTGTTCCTGTGGACAGTGACTGTCTGTGCCCAAGCCCAGGCAGATTTTTGCTCTATGTGAGAAGAGCAGCTGGCCCAGGGCTCAACCAGGGATGCTCTGTGGTTGGCACAGATGTGGATTGTGAACACAGATGGAGTTTCAGGAAGCTGGTTCATCCTTGGCTTTGCAGCAGGCTCCCTTTGGGGTGACATAGAGCTACCTCTGCTGCCTCTGAGTGTCAGGTAGTCCAGACTTCTCTGGGACATTTTGTGTAATCACTTCTTTAGAACAAGATGTGGGTAGGTGGGAGAGGTTCCTGCTTCCCCTTCATGACCTCCTCCAGTGTCCATCCCACCAAAGACACCAGAGGGGAGTGAGCTCCATCTCCCAGCTCTGTAGCAGCAGCAGATCCAGAGCCCCTGGACTGTCCTGGGCTGGGGACAGTGACACCCTGGACAATGTGACACCCTGGAGATCCACTCTGCTTGCCTTGCTCACGGCCTTCAAAGGAAGGAACCTCTGCCCTGTTCAGACATAACATTGAACCCTGTGAACCACAACTGAGGATGGGGACTGCACCTCTAAAGGTCCCTTCAAAGCCAAACTTTCCATGATTCTGTGAAATCCAACCTCGTGGGAATGGAACCTGTTCAGAGGGGTAGCTCAGGTCTGAAGTCTTTCTACACATGAAGCAATTGCCATTAACTGTGCAACCATTTTGAAAGGGAATTTGCTGTCTGCTGGAGTGTTGGATAAGCAAGACCTTCAGGACTTGTACTCCCAGACTGAGCATGACTTGGACCACACTTAAAAAAGTTATTTAAGAAAATAGAAAAAGGCTGACTGGTTAAACTTTTTTTTTTTTTACCACCAGATTGCCTGGATATTAGTGTTGAAAGTGTTTTCAGGTGTGGATTTCTTCCTGGGAAAGTTAAGCAGGTACAGATGTGACTTTAGCATAGCTGGTCAGAGATCTAAGGTAGGTTCAGTGTCAAAAAAAGATTTCAAGGGGACTGCATGGCCCCTGCCAGTGCCTTCACCAGGACTGAGAGTGCATCTCTGAGTGAGTATCTCCCATTGAGCTCAAAGTCCAGAGGTGCCCTGACAATCTGCCATCCTTCTGGAACCTCACTACTACCCTTACTTGAGGGACAGCTGCTTAAAACCCTTCCCTGCCTTCTTTTGATATTCCTCCAATACTACAAAATACAGATTCCCTGGCCAAATTTTTATATATGCTGCAATTCCATTTTAAAAATGGCAAATTTAAAATACTTACAAATACAGGCTTATATTTTATACATAGCTACTTCTTAGTAGTGCTGTGTTTTCAATACTTTTTTTTCCATTTCTTCTGCCCTGGATGTGTGTTCAAATGTGTCATTTCCTCCTGAGGATTGCAAATATTGCACTGTGGGCAAAGAAACCTCAAAAGAATAAGGTTTTTCAGGCAAAATATCCAGGGGACAATATCTGCTTTCATAAAGCTCTGAACATGTTGTTTGCCATCTCCTAATCTTATTCCTGTTTTGGTTTTTTGTTTTTTTGTTTTTTTTTTTAATGCTGCTGGAGACTAACTTCTGGTGGCAAAGTCCTTGTACAGAAAAAAGTGACTATTTTAACCAATAGCCTGAAATCACACATTCTTTCATTGAAAACAGTTAATTAGGAATTGAGCTCTGAAGTTAATTTCACCAAGGTCATTCCCTGTTCTATTGGGTCCAGTGACCCTGTCTTAAGTAATCACGGCATTAACATACAAGGTTATAGCTTTCTTTTCAGTTGATGACATAATCTCTTTAATTGGTGTCAGGAGGCCTGCTTATGAAAGAACCATGGAAAACACCTATAGACTATAATTTTACTTTCCCCATTCACAGAGCAAATGAAACAAGCCTTAAGAATGTACTAGAGGCTCATTACATCTCCCAGCCTGTCAACACAAAGCCCCTCCATCCCAGCCAGGGCATTAGGAATGATCAATTCTGTTTACCCCCAACTCCAGCCCGTGAACTATTAACCTTTTCAGCAAAACTGGTGAATAGTAAATGTCAGATAATCCTCTCTGAGAAAGTTAAGAGGGTAGATAATGCATTTTAATTGATTAAAACTTGCATGAACAAAAGTTTAAAATATCAACAGGAGAATCCCTCGCGATTCCTATTTTTGGTAGGACGTGATCCAACTATTCCGGGTTGACCCCGGTGTCCACTTTAATTTTAGTTTTTCTGAGAGAAAACTCTAAAAACTATCCCTGAAAATTAATATCCTGCTTAGCAGAAATTCTGCTTTTAGGAGACAAGATCCCCTTTGCAGCTTGTGTGCTCAGGCTACCCAGGGCTAAGCCAGGGCAAGATTTACACTGGTAGTTAATGGAGGTGGATTTCAACAAATATCCCTGCACACCATATTTTAAAAGCTCCAGAAACTATGTGGAAATACTTTTTTGTGTGTTCTTTTATTTATTACTAGGAGTTACTGCTTAGTTTTTTGGGTTTTTTTCTTTTTTTCTTTCTTTTTTCTTTTGACTTTTTTCTTTTTTCAGTAGTTTGGACTCTTGCATATTCTATGACTGATCCAGCTCCCTCACAGGGAATTTTCTTTGTCATGTCTATGGAATCCATCTGAAGCACTCCCTGAATGACAGGCTTAAATTCTACAGTAACCAATATTATTTTGTTTATGGAGAATACAAGCTGTATTTCCTTGCACCACAATTATTCACATATTTTTTTTTCCTCTAAACTTTCTACTAGTTCAGGTTTTTATTTTTAGCATCTCTTGAGAGGCTTCACAAAACCTTCTTTCCTACTGCTGCACATTACCTCTGAACATTCCCAGCTCCTGAAGACCTCTCTTAAGTTCATATTTCTCAGTTGAAATCAATTCTTGCATAATTTATATTTTCTGATTGAAAATAATTTTTTGTTTTGTTTAAAAAGGGGAGGAAAAATATTGAAAACTATTTGATTGTTTCCAAAGGAACAAAACCTTTTAAGAGAGAGAACTTGAAAAATAAAAGTCTATTTTTTCTTGGTTGTGGCTGAACAACACATTCATGTCAGCCCTTCCCAATCCTTTAATTTGAACAGTTTTTGTTATACTCTGTGTTATATTTGGGGGGTTATAGGCACAAGTGGGGAATTTTTTTGGAGTGTTTTACCATCCCTGGAAATACAGACTGGGTAAATGATGGTCTTTGCCCTTCATCCCTTCCTCTTCTAGGAGAGGTGAGGGTGGAAACTGCTGAGCTTGAGGAAATTCCAAGTGGGTTTGTTTTCCTGGGATGAAGTTTTGTACCCACCAGCCTTACCCTGGCTACAATCTCCAAGTGATGCTGTTCTGTGAGTTTCATGTCAAGAATCATACAATCACCTTTCCATTTTCTCTCAGCTGGGGCACCAAGGTGTTTTTTCAGTCTTTTGTGTAGCTTTTTGGAGGAGAAATTGCACTGCTGCATTTCCTGGTGCCCNCCCAGGATGCTGATCCTTGGCTGTGTTAAGGTGCTCTACAAACTGGACAAACTGCACCCACTCTCACCCCAAAGAGCTGAGTGTGCCAAAGGGACTCAGACCCCTCTTCAAGGGCTTGTTTTCTTCTGCTGAGTTTGTTGTGGGCTCCTGTGTGAGCTGCATGGGGCTTTAGTTTCTCTGCCATTAACTTATCTCGTTCTGCTTCCTTCTGGACTCCAGCTGAGACC
>VZTT01012843.1:0-23334 GCA_013400855.1 Buphagus erythrorhynchus | reverse complement strand
GGGAGCTGGAGGTGAGTGCGCGCCGTGGGGGGGGAGGCGGCGAGCGGGGCCCTGCCCTGGCCCTCACTGCGGCCCCGCCCACTGGCTGGGCAGGCCACGCCCCCGCCGCTCAGGCCACGCCCCCTCACCTGGCGGCCGGGCCTTCCCCGCCCCCACCTGCGGGCCAGCGCGGAGCCACGCCCACCTCCAAGCCACGCTCACCGCGCGCTGCGGATCCGCACGTGAGCCCACGTGTCCATCCATCCATCCATTCATTCCCACAGCTTCTTGTCCCTGCCCACGCCTAAGCCAGTGCCCCAGCACGGGGGGCTGTGGGTGCTGCTTGTGCCCAGCCCAGCTCCCAGAGGCCAGAGCTGCCCCTGCCCAGCGCTGCCCTACTGCTGCTGCCTCGGCTGCACTGCCCCCGGTGGTGCTCTCTCCAGAAGTTACCCCTTCCCTGCATTTTCCTGCCTTGGCGCCTGTGCTTTCCATGCTCTTTCAGCTGCACCAGCTCCCTAATGCCGTCCTGTGCTTTTCCCTTCCGGGGCAAATAGCAGCGAGGAGCTCCAGGTGAGGCTCCGTGCAGGTGCTTCCCTCCCTCTTCAGCAGCCAGCATGCAGGGAGGATGTGATCCTGCAGTCTCTAGGCCAAGGCTGCCCCCCTGGCAGTGTTCCCAGTGCTCTCCCCTGTCTGGCTGTGCTGTCCCACTGAGGTGCTGTGTTTTTGCTCAGCCCCACAAATGCACCCTGCTGAAGGACAGATAGCACTGTCCCATGCCATGCTCCTGCTCCCTTGTTCTGCGAGGGCAGGCACAGTGCAAGCTGTCAGAAATACCACATGGTAATTGAGAACGGCAGTTCTCTGTGCTGCATTTAAAAATCAGGGAATTCCTGGCAGGCAGCCTGTGTCCAGAGAACCCACTGCCAAAAGGTGTCAGGTCTGACCATGGCGAGTCCTAACACAGAGCAGTCCTGCCTGGGACTGAAAGCTGTGTGGTTATGTAAAGGTGTGCTGTGTGGGCAGTAAATGTGCTGGTTTGGATCCTGCTGATGAGCCAAGGGTTATATGAGGGCACACATCTGATCCTTCTCCACTTACATACAAAAAAAATCTAGAAAACGCACACAGAAAAAGCCTGTGCTAAATGGCACTGAAGCAGTCAGAAGTTACAGGACACCAGAGTTCAAATTCCCAATCCATAGCCTAGCTGAGCTGGCTGTTGCTTGGGCTTTATGATACATTCTGTAAGTAGAGGATTATATTTTCTTTCCCTCAAGAGAGTGTCAGTGCTTGAGAGTGATGGAATTTGGAGGATGAAATGGGTCTGGGTAAGGAAGGAGGCAGGTTTGTGTGAGCAGGAGTTGGAGAACACTCTGAATGGCAGAGGCAATAGCAAGGAGAGGAAAGTTGGGATCCTGGAGTGGCAACCAGCAATGGCTGTGCACTTGCCAGAGCTGATGGATCTGCTGGTAGATCACATCACATTTAGGTAGATCACATCACATTTTTGTAGCTGACTGCTCTCTAATTCAGTGTGCCTGCCTTGAGCCACTGGGGATCTGGCATGAATATCTGCTAAATTCTCCTAAACTAAACTGCAGCTGCAATTAATGGCAGTTGTACTTTGAACATGTGCTGCAGAATAAACATCACCCTTGGGTGTTTCAGTGGGACACCTAAACTTCATGGATCTTTTTGACCGAAGTCCTTGGCTAATACTTATTCAGAAGGGCCAAGGCTCAAAGCTTATGTTTTATAAATTAAATCTGAGATTTTCTTTTTGAAATTCTTCATGGCCAAATCAAGCAGTAGTGGCTTCATGTTCAACAGATCCAGTTATTTAGATAACATAATGGAAATAAATAACATGGGTATTTTGCAGTCCTGGCATAGAGATTATTTCAAGTTTTTCTTTATGCAGATTAATAAATTTTGACTTCTATAAATCAATGTGCCGGGCCCAGATTGACTTGAGCTTGCATATGCTTTTCATGCTTGCAGAAGACAATCAGGGCTAACTTCCAAGAATAGAGGAAGATGAGAAGATTAACCTTTTAATAGGTCTTTGTCACTTGTGACACTCAAGTGATAAGGGTGTCTTTTGCAAAGTGTGCATTTTCAAAGTAATTACACCCACTGTCTGAAAGATTGCAGTGTTTTGTGAAGGAAAAAGGATTACATTCTTGGTGCAATTCATCAATTACCTTGTATCTCCCCACATCTTTATTGTTACTAACTAATAGAAATGTAATAATAAGTTTATGAACTTTGTGTTCAGTTTCAAATTACTGATTTGTAGCCTGAGTTCAGTTGATGGAAGCTGGTGGGAAGGAACTGGTTTTATTAGATTAATTTCTGGAGAGTTTTGATTATTGGCTGACATATGTGTCTGTGCATTTTCTAAACAAGATAAAATTGTTTCTTAAACAAAACCTTTCTGTTTTGATCCTTGCAGGATAAATGATTGCATTTGAAGTGTGCAGTCATTGGTGTGCTAGGTGAGGAATAAAACCCTCTGATGACTTGTTGAATAATAATCACAAACATCCTCTCAACTGACTTTAGGGTCAGCTTTCAAACAATTTGCAGGTGCATTTTGGCATCATTCAAATGGGTCAAATAAATTATTGATCTTTCACCTAATTAACAAAGTATCAATGTGAGTAAAAATGTCTAGGTAAGAGAGAGAGAAGCATATGGAGGAAGCAAAGAGAAGCTAGGATTTTCTCGGGGCTTTTTACACCCATTGAGGGGTTGCACCCCAGGTTGAAAGCTGCTGGTGTTGTTTTGCACATTATGTATTTATTTATTTATATATATATGTTATATATTTACATGATTTATAACAAACATTTTAGGTGAAGGGGATATTTTTTAAGCAAGTGCCTTGCTTTTTCAGGAGTTTGGCTTAAGCAGGCTGTGGGTATATTTTTAAGATTAAGTCATGAGCAGAAAGAAGCAAATGAAGACCCATGCTAGTTTTTCTTAAAATAGTTTCCAATTTGTCACAAAATTGCCTCCAAGCAGAAAAGCTTATTCTGATTTGGTGAAGATTTAGGTCAGAGATAACAGGATTTTTTAGATCACATCCATCCTGCATGGCATGGGAATTACAGGCTTCTAGCATTTATGTGCTCAATAGGTTTGTCACTTAGTAAGCCCAACCATCTGAAGTGAGTGCAAATAAAGCACTTTTTGGTGTAGTAAAATTGGATATTGTCTCCTGATGATTCCTACGTTAAGTTGCTGTGGCAAAGACCCTGCAAAGGCAGCAGAGGGAACAGCCTTACAGGAGGGGTGGAGCTGGGTGGGGTTGATCCCGATCAGCGTCCCCTGGGCTGTGATAAATCCTGTCCCTTGTGCTTTCAGAGGCTGCGAAGTGGCGTTGTCAGAGATCTTGAGCGTCAGAATCAGAAAAAGGAGAACGTTCGCTTGTTAGAAGAGCAGATTGCTCTGACAAAGCAGCTCATGGAAGAGAGAGACAAGGCGCTAATGGAAAGACGTTCCCAGCAGTCTTAGGCAAAGGCCTGGCTCCTTAGAAGTTTGATTAGAGAGATTTGAAGGTCATTTGCATCTCACTTCTTGCAGGTGTTTTAACAAACAGAGGTAATCTGTGAAAGACTGGTTATTTTGTATAAGTTATAATCCAGCCTCTGAAGCTTTAGGGCAGAGAAAAGCCCATTTCTTCTGTGATTGGTACTTGGACTGTGGAGGCTTGACTGCGGCACATCCCCTGTGGATGGATTGAAGGTGAGGAGGAGCAGCTCATTGTACAAGCTCCCTCTAGGATGGCCAACAACGTTCACATGAGTGGGCTGCTCAGCCGCCACGACGATGAAGCCACCAGGACCTCCACCTCCGAGGGCCTGGAGGAGGGCGAGGTGGAAGGGGAGACTCTCTTGATCGTGGAGTCCGAGGACCAGGCTTCCGTGGATTTATCGCACGACCAGAGTGGGGACTCCCTGAACAGCGACGAGGGTGAAGCGTCCTGGATGGAGGAGATGTCCTATTACTGTGAGAAGTGCCAGAAGTGGATCCCAGCAAGTAAGGCTGCCAGTTGTGTTGTGCCTGGCCGTGGTGGGTGTTTGCAAGGTGTTTGTGCTGTCCTGCGTTCCAATTTCACACTTTGTTAGGCTATACCCCATCCTGTCTTGGTGGGTGATGCCGGCTCGGAGGGTCTGTGTTAGACATTTCAGTCCAGGAGCTGTGTGTATCCAGAGATGGTGCTCTCTCTGAGGAAGTCAAACTGTCTTCTTCAATTAGTAGAGAACATTAAAGTTCAGAAATGAGCCCACTTCACAATTCTTGCAGCTGTTTAGGGGCTTTGGCCAAGCGAGCTGACCTCTGCTCACTCAGATAATGATCCTTGCTGTAAAGCTCTGGGGAGGAAGATTACTTTGTGTGTTACTTTTTTTTCCCTCCCTGTTGATTTGTCGCATCTGGAGCATATGGCTGAATCTTAACCTTAATGTTTTCCCAATAATGTGAATTTAAGTTGGCTTAGAAACATGCCCAGCCTTCAGCAGCCAGCTCTGGGGGATGTTAGGAACAAGTTGCAGAATTTGATGCCTCTCCTCTGGCCTTGACATAAGATATATGCTGTTAGCAGTGTAATAGACAACTTTACTTTTTAAATTCTGGATTATCTGATCTGTTATTACATCCAAAAGCCAGATATTGCTAAACACTGGTTGGCTTTGGTGTTTTTTTTTTTNTTTTTTGTTTTATTGCCAAAAACACAAATTTTTTAAAACCCTGTTGTTTTTGTTTTTTTTTTTTTTTTTTTTTTTTTTTTTTTTTTTTTTTTTTTTTTTTTTTGTTGTTGTTGTTGTTTGTTTGTAGTTAGAAATAATGAACTGTTTAGGTGTCACCTGCCTTGCGGATATGTCAGAGTTGCCCTTTTTGCCTTCTTAGAATTTGCCAAAATTTATAGTGTAAAAATCTCCTCTCAAGGCATGTTAGTGAATGTTTAGGTGTTAATGTAATGAAACCAGCAGCAGACTGTTAAATTGCTATGCAGTAAAGCAAGGTTAAAGGTAGCATGAGCTATCTCATGCTGGAGCATTTGATTCAACACTCAACTTGTTTTATTTTACAAATATGTTCCTCTCTGCAGTTGCTGTGTAACAAATCCAAGGAGCAGAAAAGGCCCGTTGCAAAGCAACAGTAGCCACATAAAAATGTATAGAGTAAACGAGCTGTCAGAGGGAGATACTGTGTTTTTTCCTAATCATTCAGTTCTGGGGAGTTCAGTTGTCACGTGTGAAAATGGCCAAAGTGCTCAGGCAAATAATCACTTTTTTACATTGAATTGGCATTTAGAAATTCTCTTAATCTACCAAGTGTGGGGGATTTCCCCCCCATCAGACACAGTTGCACCTTGAATTCTGCAATTCAGTATGGAAGCCGGGTATCCATATGTTAAAAATGCTTGATCTGGTGTCATTACACAGTAAAAGAGATTACATCCTTGTAGATAAACACCTTTTGAGTGTGACTTTCCAGAGACACTCTAATCTTAACAGTTCCCCTGTGCTCCGATGTAGTTTTTCGATTGTTCATATTTGTGTAAATTAACTCCTGGTGACTTTAGAAGCCCTAATTCATATAATCTTTTTTCCTCTGCCGTAGAAACACGGAATTAGAGCCTGTAACTTTGGGAGCATGGGGTTTACAGTGCTTCTGCCATTTTTGTTCAGACAAACCTGATCTTGGAAGAAATCCAAATTTCGTTTGCAGCACTTTTTCCTATAAAAGGGCAAACCATTGATTTTTTTAACCTTTTCATTTTAGGTCAACTGAGAGAACAGCTCAGCTACCTCAAAGGAGATAACTTTTTCAGATTTACTTGCTCTGATTGCTCAGAAGATGGGAAGGAGCAATTTGAACGTCTCAGATTAACATGGCAACAAGTAAGTGAAATGTTTGTGCCAGCAGAACAACTGTGGGACTTTCTGAAATTGTTGGTTGTTGTGTATATGCTACCTGGAAAAGGAGGATCGGGTATTGGTAACAAAGGAACATTTGCACAAACTTCAGAAATTAATTAGCTGAGGATTGCCTACACGTGAGAACTTCAGCATTTGGCAGGGAAATTGACAGATAATCATACAAACCACATTCCTTTTATATTTTTTTCCCTTCCCTTTATATTGCTCATGAATTCATGGCTTCAAGCAGGTTTGGAAAAGCAGAATAAAAGCAATTTGGCTTCTAGCCATGAACAGTTTTTTATATCTAAAAAATGCAATGCTGGTGAGGTGGCAACATAGAAACAGAAAGCTTGCCGGCTGCTTGGGTACAAAGCTCCAACCTGGCTGCTTATGGACTAGTGTCAGTCCTTGCTGAAATTCACTGTTCCAATAATGTGCACACCTGAGCAATCAAAAAAACATCTGTTTCTATCGTTTGGGCCCTTAATGGTGTGTTGTCTCACAGAATATCACAGAACCACAGGATCAGCTAGGATGGAAAAGACCTTTGAGATCAGGTCCAACCCATGACCTTACACCACATGGTCAACCAGACCATGGCACTGAGTGCCGCATTCAGACTTTCCTTAAACACCTCCAGTGATGGTGACTCCACCTCCCTGGGCAGCCCATTCCAATGCCCAGTCACTCCTTCTGTGAAGAAATTCTTCCTAATGTCCAGCCTAAACCTACCCTGGTGCAGCTTAAGAAGTGTCCTCTCATTCTGTCACTTGTTGCCTGGGTGAAGAGGCTGACCCCCCACCTGGCTGCACCCTCCTGTCAGGGAGTTATAGAGAGTGATAAGGTCTTCTCTGAGCATCTTCCTTTCCAGCCTAAACACCCCCAGCTCCCTCAGCTGTTCCTCATAGGATCTGCATTCCAGATCCTTCATCAGCCTTGTTGCCCTTCTCTGGATGTGCCCCAGCACCTCAACATCCTTCCTAAATTGAAGGGCCCAGAACTGGACACAAGGCTTGAGCTGCAGCCTCACCAGTGCCAAGTACATAGGTACAATGACCTCCCTGGTTCTGCTGGTCACTATTCCTGATCCAAGCCAGGATGCCATTGGCCTTCTTGGCCATCTGGGCACACTGCTGGCTTGTGTTCAGTCTGCCATCAGTCAGTAGCCCCAGGTCCCTTTCTGCCTGGCCTCTCTCCAGCTGCTCTGTCCCCAGCCCGCAGCACTGCAGGGGGTTGTTGTGGTCAAAAGTGCAGGACTCAGCACCTGGTCCTGTTAAACCTCCTATTGTTGGACTTCACCCATGAATTCAGCCTGTTCAGGACCCTCTAAATGGTGTCAAAGGCTTTGCTGAAGTCCAGGTAGACAAAATCCACAGCCTTCCCTGGATCCACCAGGCAGGTCACCTGGTCATAATAGATCAGGCTGGTCAGGCAGGACCTGCCCCTCCTAAATCCATGCTGTAGGTGCCAAGTGATGGCACTCAAGATGATCTGTTCCATAACTTTCCCAGGCACCGAGGTCAGGCTGATAGGCCTGGAGTTCCCTGGATCCTCCTTCCAGCCCTTCTTTTGGATGGGTGTCACTCTGGCCAACCTTCAGCCATCAGGATCTCCCTGTGAGCCAGGACTGATGGTCAATGATGGGAAAGCAGCATGGTGAGGTCTTCAGCCAGCCCCTTTGGCACCATAGGATGGATCTCATCTGGTCCCATAGACTTGTGAGCATCTAAGAGGCTCAGCAGGTCACCAGCTTCCTCCTGAATAACAGGGTTCTCCCTGTCCCCATCTACCAGCTCAGGAGGCCACTTGTCCTGAGGACAAGCTCTCAGATTGTTGAAAATATCAGCCTTGTTGGCTTTTCCTTGATTCTTACCCATAGGCACTCAGCGTTATTGTCATGTGAGGTAATTTGAAACACTGATTTTAATGTCTGCACTGCTTTCTTGTGATGGCCAGTGCAGGGAAAAGGGTTGGTGTAGGTAAGGGTCTGTGCTGGCAGACTGGCAGAGTTTCACCAAGTTCCAGACTGGGAAAGCAAAGGCTGCCAGCATTGCCCAGGTTTCTTCAGAGTGCCAGGGGGATGGGGCAGACAAAATGAAAATGGGTGAGGAAGAAAGCTGTGACCACCTCCCTAGGCTTCCAGCAGCCAGAGCTGCTGCTGCTTCTGGTTAAGTGGAATTGAGAGAAGTGGTCAAACTAACTTCCCTGAAGCAGGAAGAATGGGGACAGTGATTTCTGCATTTTTTTGAGTATGTAGCCTCAACAGATCCATATATTTAGCCAGTTGATAAGAGAATTATTTTGGACATCCTGAGACACTGTCCCACATGACTTTAAAACCCACAAAATACTAGTTATCAAACTGAGAGGGGTTGTGAGGTAGAAATAGGGTCAAGGCGACATTAAAGCTGTCCAAATTTCCTCATTTTGACATCTTTGACAATGCATCCCAGAAAGCCAAGGTCCACTGTGAGGAGATCCATCTCCCTAAGAAAAGCAGATTTCAGACTTCTCTGAGGGTGAAATGCAAGTCGTTATTGGAAGTACTGCCAAGCCGGGGCTGTGTGATTGTTGAAAGATGTTAGGCTAGCTAACTTTAGTTTTGTTCTAATAAATTAATTTAATTTAGTTAAGTAAATGTAATTAACAGTTGGTCACCTAGGATTTACTTGAAGGAGGTGAGATATTTTTCAAACCTGCCCTTTAGTTTGGGTATGTAACAGGTCTGAGTGAATTTGTTTGTGAAGTGTGTGAAAGATAATTGTCATAATGTTTCTGATGTATTGGATTGTGCCATTACTTGTGACTTTTTTTTTTTTTAATTTGAAAGACTGTTTCCCTACCTCCACGTTACATTCAGACCCCAGCTGTACTGTAATTCATTTATACAACAGCTGCACAATTCTTGTGTCTCAGTACAAACCTGCATAACTAGGCAGCTTGTTATTCCTCTGGGATGGAGAAATCTCTAGAAGAATGTGCATCTAACAATAGAAAGACAAGAGTGGGCAGCGCAAAACCAGGAAGAAGATGGATTGCAGAAGTTGCCTATGAGATGTTGCAAAAATAAGATATTTATGAGGGAGCAAAGATTTATGTGTGTGTGGCAGCTGTGGGGGTCTGTTCAGCAGAAAAAGCAGAAGGGATTAACTAGTGTCCAACGCTTTCTGTTGCAGGTTGTCATGTTGGCAATGTACAACTTGTCTCTGGAAGGAACGGGCCGTCAGGGGTACTTCAGATGGAAAGAAGACATTTGTGCTTTTATTGAGAAACACTGGACTTTCTTATTAGGGAACAGGTAAAGACATGATATTTCCCTGAGAGTCTGGTTGGTAAGCCAAAGGAATTAATTAATTAATTAATTACCTGTGTACAGATGGACAGGAATCCTGGTTAATTTAGTGACATCTCTGTTGAGCCTTACAAGTGATAAAAAGGGAGGATTTAATATTGAGAATCTGAATGCAGGCATGAGGAGTACCCTTGAGAAAGAATCAGCATTTCCTACTGGGGAAAAACATCCCCAGGAAAGTCACACAAAAGCAATACAAAAACATGTAGTTGGGATTATTTCTTATCTTCCTTTAGGCAGCATGTGAACCTGCAAAGAACTGAGTTTTTCTAAACAGTCACAATGATCCTGGTATTGCCAAACTTTAGGGACAAAAATGTGATCCAGCAAAGTGCTATGTTCCTTGGCTATAAAGCTCGCAAGGACAAGTTCTTCAAGAAAAACTGAGCCTCACCTTTTCGATTGTTTTGGATCTTAATGAAACAGCTTTTACACAGTATGTGTTAAAACAACTGAAACATTTTTCGGTGTGTGTAAAGACACTGGTAGAGTAGGAGCCCCTCTCATTAAGGGCAGCCTTCATTTTCCAGGTGAACAGCACATTTTTTCTGAGCATGCTGAAGCTGTCAAACCCAAGCCTCACTGTTAATCTGTGTGCTGTGGAGGCAGGAAAGGAACTGAGCAATCCTTGGAAGTTGTAGATTGGATTGACTTCACAGCTACTTTTCTTCCCCAGGGATTTCTCTGTTGTAAGATCTGGCCTTTCTTCCTAACCAGATTTGGTCTTTGGCTTTGCTTTCAGTGCTTGTTTGTGCCTCCTTGCTCTGTTCTCAGAAATGCTAGCATTTGTACTCCCTGGAAGCCACAGGGACCCTGACAGGAGGGCAGCTGGTGGCCCATTGTCCCTCATTCAGGAAGCTGATGCCTCCCAGGGTTTGCTGCTGCCTTTTGAGACTTGCCCTGGGAACTGGGCATTCCCTCCTCTGATTAAAAGTCAGAGGGTGATTCCTGGCCTCAGACACAGCCTTCCCACTTGCCTGGACAAGCCACTGATGGAACAGAGACAGCTGAATCGTGTGTGTAGCAGCACAAGCCATGCAATGATCTTCTTCCTTGGCATATTGAAGTGCACCTTATCCAGATTTACTGTGACACTCCAGACTTTAAGCTATGGCAGCTGGGTTTGATCCCCTGCCTTTGAGGTTCAGTACCCCAAGATGTGTAAGGGCAGCACCTGGGCAGCAGTGAACACCAACTCACCCAAGCCTTGGCAAGTGCAGTTGTTTCCTATATGGGGATATGCAAAGGCAAGAAGAAATCCTGAGATTCTGGGCAATTGAGGTTAGACTCTGCACCATGAATCTGACTCTCCAGAGTGTGAGGGAGTACCTCAGTTATTGGCTACAAGGGCAATTCTTCCGTATTTCTTGTCACCTCCTCCCTAAGTGACATCTTAATTAGCCCTGTGACCAGTTCCTAAAGGAGCAAAAAATGCTCAGATGCCCAGTAAGGGTGCACTGTCCAGCAAAGGGAAAGCCCCTGCCTCCAAGGGGCCAAAAAAGTGCTTCAGGAGTAGTTCAATGAGTGTATGTCAGTGCCATTGGCAGAAACACTGTCCAGAATGGAAGCACAGCTGCTGAGTGGGGACCTAACCCTTGTTTTCATTTCTCCCACCACAGGAAAAAGACCTCAACATGGTGGAGCACAGTTGCTGGCTGTCTCTCTGTGGGGAGCCCCTTGTTTTTCCGCTCGGGGGCACAGGAATTTGGAGAACCAGGATGGTGGAAGCTGGTTCATAACAAACCCCCAACACTGAAACCTGAAGGAGAGAAGCTGTCAGCATCTGCACTGAAGGCAAAAGGTAATTCTGTCCCCAGTAGTGTGTAGATTCCTCACTGGGCCAGATCTGGGAGACATAAGGAAAAGTTCAGTTCAAACCAGTTCGTATGCATGGACAGTTCCTTAGTTTTGTTCTGCTGTAATGGTTGACTGAAGAGAACTGTGATGCATATACTGTAGTGTGAGAAGCCTGTTATATTTTATTACCTTTTTCCATTGTGCTGATTTACAGAGTATTGAGGCTTGTGCAGAGTGGTTTTGGTTGGGTTTTTTTAGCTGAAATCCACAATTTTCTCACTTCTCTTTACCCTGGGGAATGTCTTTTATCTTTTTTCACTTGATGCAAATTCTCCTCTGTGTGGAGGAACAAAATTTGGGCTTTAATGAGGCTTTAGTCATACACTGCCTTAATGCTACATGTCCCAGAGTGAATTTCTTGTACACATTGAAAACCCCATCTTGTAAGCTTTGTAGTCAGCATGTTTTTGACTGCATAGTTTAAATCCAGTGGCTGCAGGAGCTCAGAATAAGCAAACTCCTTCTTTAGCAGCTTCCAAGCCCCCACTGGATCCCATCATTACTGTGGAAGGCCTTCGGAAGCGGGTGAGCCGCAATCCAGTCGAGTCAGCCATGGAGCTGAAGGAGAAGCGGTCCCGCACTCAGGAAGCCAAGGACATTCGGAGAGCCCAGAAGGAGGCAGCTGGGTTCCTGGACCGCAGCACTTCCTCCACTCCCGTGAAGTTCAGCAGCCGCTGCCGCCGGCCCGACATTGTCCTGGAGAAAGGAGAGGTCATTGACTTCTCCTCCCTGAGTTCGTCAGATCGCACACCTCTGACCAGCCCCTCTCCGTCCCCATCCCTGGACTTCTCTGCTCCTGGCACTCCCGCCTCGCACTCGGCCACTCCCAGCCTGCTCTCGGAAGCAGATCTCATCCCGGATGTCATGCCACCACAGGCACTGTTCCATGGTAAGAGCCATCATGGGTTTTGTTTAGTGATGAACTGTGTAGTTTTCTAGGAATATTTTTTAAAAAAGAAGCTCCCAATGAGCTGCAGGATCCTTTCAGGATAAGATGGAAAGTAACTGGAAATATTCTGTTGTCTTAGTTGAGTATGAGAATTGACTGGTTTTCCATAGTTTTATCACCAGGTTCTAAGGCCAGAAGAAACCTCCATTATCGTTTTCTGAGAGATCCTGAATAAACAGTGGGTAGACTTCACACAGCAACTGCTGGACCACTCATCATAAGCATTTCACTGCAACACAGATTACACTGTTATGTAGTATGTCTAGTTTTGTCTCAGATTTTTTCATGGGAGAAATTTTTTTCTCATGGTAATGCCCCAGTATTTTATAAGTTTGATTGTGCTGATTAACAGATGCTAAATTTCACTGAGATTGCAAAGCAGTGATGTAGGCTGAATTATCTTAGTTCCTTAAGAAGCCAGTCTTCTTGGTGACAGGAAGAATAGTGAGGTTCTGTAGAGGACAGAACCTCTCCAGGATATGCTAGCAGAAGATACAGCTCACCAGCTTGACTTTTTGTCTTTGGGAATTTTCAGCAGCTTAACGTTCTTCAAAGAACATGTGCTTGCAGCTCAGGAGGGGCACTGTTTCCAGATGCCAAACTACAAGACACTTTAGGAGCAGGATTGATTCTGTGTCTTGATACTGGACTCTTTTCAGTGTCTCCTGTCCAAAATCAGGAGGTCGGGGAGTACATAGAAAATGAAGTGTGTTGGGTAAACCCACATTATTGTTCGTTAGCAGAAAAATGCTGTGACAACCATTTTTAAATGGTACTTTGATGTTTAAATTATTTTTTCTTTCCCCCTGGATTATTTTGATATGTTCCACAGATGATGAGGAGATGGAAGGAGATGGAGTCATAGACCCAGGAATAGAATATGTGCCTCCTCCCAGTGGGACAGCTGGTGCTGGCACCATGATAGCAAGCAGAAAAAAAGTGAAGACAGCTGAGCAGATCAAGCAAGAGGTGGAGAGTGAAGAAGAAAAAACAGAACGGATGGAAGGTGACAGTGAAGATCCTGAAGAGTCAAACGCACCCTTGCAGGTGAGAGGACGAGACAAGGGGAAGTCACAGCTGGAGAAGGATACTAAACCCAGAGTTCCCAAGCACGCCTCAGTTAGCATCTATGAGGAAAAGCTGCTGCTGAAGAGACTGGAAGCCTGTCCCAATGCTTTGAGCATGACCCCAGAGGCCCTGAGGCTGAGGCGCAAGTTGCTGGTCCGGCAGGCCAAGAGGGAAAGAGGACTCCCACTCTTTGACTTGGACCAGGTTGTGAATGCTGCGCTGCTCCTGGTTGATGGGATTTATGGAGCCAAAGAAGGTGGCATCTCCAAGTCCCCAGTAGGGCAAGCAACATACAGAACTACTAGCCAGGACTTCAGGATCTTGGACAGATACCAGGTGGGTGTTCCCAAATCTAAGTTAGCTTTTGGCATTGGTTATTTTAAAGCTTTTGCTGCAGCCAGCAATGTCACATTGAGGTTATTTGGCTCCTAAAGTGAAAAGGATTATGTGAACAAGACTCATTTTGGCTTGAGGCTGTGTCCCCACCAATGCTCTCCTAAGTCCCTTTCTTCTTGGGACATGCTGGTTCAGCATTGCTGTCTGTCAGTGTCAGCACCACAAATGTCGATGTATTTGTATTCCAGCCCTGCCCAAATGCTGGTGGTGGAGACTTGGAAGTACCCAAACAGGCAGGTGCTCTTTCATGTGTGTAGGAGGGAGATGACTTGCAGCACTTCTAGGTTTGGGCACCAAATTTGGGAGTGCCCAGCAGAGTCCAAAGGTGGGACCACCATGGTCACTCTGTCACACTGAAAGGCCCTTACTCTCCCTCCATAGGATTCCCTTGTTAAGTCAATGACTGACCTTCCTGAAATTGTTGTGCATTTTTTTGTGCATCCAGACAATGCTGCCCGCCACGAAAGGATATCGCCAGCAGACAACCAAGTTTCTGTACCGCCTAGTAGGCTCAGAAGACCTGCTGACAGACCACAGTATTGTCAGCCCTTACACATCTCGTGTCCTTAAACCTTACATCAGGTACAGAGGGTCTGAGCTTGCTCTTGGCTTGTGCACCGCCAGCCCACGGAGAGGACACCTTTCTTGGGCAGTGCTCCTCACTCCTCCTCAAAATACAACCCAGTGCACCATGGTAACCCTGAAGGGATAGTGTTTGACATAGTTGAGTAGTGAAACGGATTGCATTGGGAAGGGGAATCTCCAAGAGGGGGCAAGGGCCGAGAGGGCATTGCTCTAGCCATTCAATGCAAGTTGCACCTGCTCTTGTGTCTGAACCATGATTTACTTGCTCATGCTGTAAGGAAAGACTGGCTGGACATGCTGCAGGTCTGGAAAGTGTCCTGGCCTCTGGCACAAGGGTATTTTTGCTGACTGAGGGCTGTTTCTCTATGCGAATGGAAGACTTCTTTTGTTTTTCTAAAGTTGAGCATGTCAAAAGATATTTCATGGGCAGTACCCATTTAGCTGCAGTGGCAGTTCTTGTTGCTCACTTGCTTTTTGTGTTTCCTTCTCACGTTCCTGGCAGACGTGATTATGAGACGAAGCCCCCAAAACTCAGGCTGCTGGCAGAAATCCGGGCGAATCCACACAGGAATGATCTCAACTGGAAGTCTGAGCCAGAAGCACCCATTGATTACTGCTATGTTCGCCCTAATCACATCCCCACTATAAACTCCATGTGCCACGAATTCTTCTGGCCTGGTAAGATTCCTCCAGTGCTTGGGTTTCCAAGAAAGAAGTAGTACTGTTCAGAAAAAAAATGTTCTAGGCCAAATTTTTCTTCAGTTGGTGTTTGGCTGGTTCTTAGAAACCCATTATCTGACGTCACAGGAATTCATTTGAGGTGGGGACATGGGTTTGGTCTCTTTGTCTGTTGAGATAGTGTAGAACTGGGCAATTAGGCCCTAATTAGCACAGTACTTTAAAAAATAGTAGCCAATTAATTTAATAGTTAACTAAACTTAAGCATCCAGTGAAATGTTTTCCAGAATCAGGGGTTGAAATAAACAGCTTTATACCAGAGATTACTGTTCATTAACTTTTGTGAGAAGGTTTCTTCCTAGCAGCCATAAGCTGGATATGTCAGAGTGAAAGTTGGGAAGTCATATGAAGAGTGGCTGAGGTCACTTGGTCTGTTCAGCCTGGAGTGGAGGAGGCTGAGGGGAGACCTCATCATGATCTGCAGCTTCCTCAGGAGGGGAAGCAGAGGGGCAGGCACCAATCTTCTGTGATGACAGGACCCAATAGAACAGCTCTGAAGCTGTGTTAGGGGAGGTTTAGGTTGGATGTCTGGAAAAGGTTTCCACCCAGAGGGTGGTTGGGCACTGGAACAGCTCCACAGGACGGTGTCACAGCACCAAGCCTGCCCAAGAGGAGTTTGGACAATGCTCTCTGGCACATAGTGTGATTCTTGCAGTTGTCCTGTGCAGGGCCAGGAGTTGGACTCCCTCCCAGCTCAGCTTATTTTGTGATTCAATGAATTGCTCTTACAACTATAAGCTCTGCTGCGATGTCCTTTATTTCTTCAAGCCTCAGTATTTACAAGGTATGGGAAAGATTAGGTTTGTATTTTTCTGTGTCATTTCTGGAACTGCAGGTTCTTTAGGGACAATGGCTGCCCTTTCTGGGAGCAGTTACGAGGCTGCAATCCTTAGTTCTTCTGGAATAATAGCAGGGATGTTCGTCGGCTGCATGCATCAGCTTCTGATCATTGAACAGCCCAGTAGACTAATTTAGAAAAGCCCAGTACAAACAGTACACACCTTTATTCCAGGTAACTGTTTGCTTTGTGTTTTGATTTGCCAATGGTGATTCAGCAGGGCTGTAGTTCAGCAGTGCCCATATGCTGCAGTCAGGAAGGGAGCTCTTTTTTCTATTCATTATGCAAATTGTACAGTGTGGGGAAATAACGTGGCACACCTTTCCTTTCACAAGCTCTTTCAGACCTTGTGAGAGACACTTGCAATCCCAGCAGAGGCTGAATGGCTCTGTCATAGTCTCTTCTCTCCTGATAATGCATTTGAAGTTCTGGCTAAGTTAGGTTGTACCTTCATTAAGTTCTTCAGGACTCACTCTGTTGTATTTAACATGAGGAGCATGAGTGTGTTTCACCCAACTGTGAACTGTTCATCATTAAATCAGAAAGCTGACACTCCCATCAGTCTCCAAATAGGAATCCAAATCTTTTCCGTGGTGAAAAAATTCTGAGGTTGGGATGTGATTGTTACACCTTAGTTCTGTTTTAGCAGGAGAGGGAAGTGAGGAAGTTATGCTTGGGAGGTAAAGCCTGGATGCAAAGAGTTTAGCTGGTAAAGCTTGGGGGTGGGAGGCAGGGATATGCAACTGGGTGAGCATCATTAAGCCAGCACTTAGTTCCTCTATCCTTCCAAGTCCTTCCTTTTAGAGCTGTTCTTGCCTCTCCCAAGGCAGAACTACTTTTCCAGGTAGTGACTGCAAACGAGCTGGTGGAAGAGACATTCCCTGGTGTTGTTTCTCACAATGCCGTGGTGCCCTAACGGGAAACCTCTCCCTAGTGGGAAGCGTCTCCAGTGGCGAGCCATCCTGAGCTAAGCATCTTCTTACAGGAAAAACTGCATCATTGCAGAGACGCCAGTGCCTGGGGCAATGCGTGTTCCTGTCCAGACACGCTGCAAGGCACTCCACAGGCAACGGTGGCCTTGGCTTATTTAACACAGTTACCTATTGCCAATCAATCCCTCCCATGTCTTGCCCGACCCAGCTTACTCTCGAGCAAGAAAATAACTCACCCACTTCTTGGGGCCTGGTGCCTTATGAAGTCTTGCATCTCATCAAGAGTGATTACTGGAAAACATACTCTGCTGTTTTGTTACGCCATGTTACAAATACATTGCAATTGCCAACTTGAGGCTGAAGCAAACGTTTCTGGCACATCTCCTGTGTGTCTTGCATCTCATTTAGGATCTGTCCACACAAATAATCCAGTCTTCAGTGCCTTGAGCTGCACTGCTTGGTGCTGACAGGCTGTGTGGATGCTCTAGGACTGCAGCAGCAAGGTGATTAGACAAGGTAACAACCTCCCAGCCTCTTTGTGTCCAGCGTCTGACTCACAGAAGCACCACTGCCTGAGTGGCTACTTTGTCCCTCTGGTTAGAGAATTTGCATGCTAAAAGCAAGTGTTTTGATAGTGTTGGAAGCTGTGGTCAGGCTCACAGTGCAGCTCCACAACCAGCTGAGTGTGGACAAGAGAGCAGTAAGAGCTCCAGGCAAGGTGGAGAAAAAAGACTCCATAGCAGGCAAAGCTGAAGCCCAGTTTCATGTGTGCTGCTTCTGAAAAGAGTTGAGTTTTAATTTGCAGTTTCATCCTTAAGTAATTTGAAAGGAAATCAGCTTTGTTAGTTTTTCCATGCAAGCTTCCCTGCTAAGCAGATCTTGTTTTGTCTGTTTTTTTATATCATCTTTTCCCTTACATACTTACCTGGCAGGGGAGACGCCAGGATCAGACAGCAGCTGGTTTTCCCAAGGCAGCACTCTGGGTGTCTTGACCCCTGTGATTTCCCAAAATGTGGGAAATTTGGCTGCATAATTAGTAGTAACAGAGGACTGCTCCAGCAGGGGCCTTGGACTATTCTATGATGCTGTGATCTCTTGCTATCACAAATTTGAAATAAAGGTAGAAAGAAGGGATGGAGTGTTTCTAAAAAGCCTTAAACCCCTGGATTTCAACAACACTTTTCTTTTGATTTGCAATGCTTACAACTGCTGTTTCTCCCTTTCTCCTTAGGAATCGATTTGTCAGAGTGCCTGCAGTATCCAGACTTCAGCGTTGTTGTCCTTTACAAGAAAGTTATCATTGCCTTTGGCTTTATGGTGCCAGATGTGAAGTACAATGAAGCTTACATCTCTTTTCTGTTGGTGCATCCTGAGTGGAGAAGAGCTGGGATTGCAACCTTCATGATTTACCATCTTATCCAGGTAATGAAATGAAATCATCCTGTGAATCTGCCAAAAACACAGCTCTCACTTCTTCCTTGTGTGTACGTGCAGATATTAGAGAGTAAGAACCCTTTTTGTGAATGTTTATGGGAGGAAGTAGCTCCCGCTTTGGAAGTTAAAATGTGTTTAGGAAAACAACCATTTCCGATTATGTCCTCAGAATTACAGGGATGCTGCGCGCTTCAACTGTCTTGGGATTAAGTCTGTGTTCTTCAGTGGTCAGTAATTTGTGTAAAAGGGATACTGTAAATGGGGGGTTTAAAGGAGAAAATGAGTAAGAGTAGGCAGGGTCAATTAGAAGTATTGCAGCTTTCTTGACACCTGGAAGTTTATTCCATGCATTAAATCACTTCCTGATCTCAATCACTCACTTTCACTTTTATACTCTGGTTCAAATACAGTTGAGTTAATGATGAAGTGTTTGCAACCTCATTGTTTGTTTAAACTGGCTTATACTGGGCCTTGTTCTACAGGAATACTTGGGGAAGTTAATCTCAGCTAACTGAACGGGTGATATTAAAGGAGTTAAAACTTCATTAAATCTCTGAATGAATACTGTTATTCTAGTGGCCTTAATTCCATTGATTTTCTTGAATTAAATTGAAGGAAAGGCACCTTAATTGTGAGTATATATGCAGATATATGTCCTTTACAGAGCCCAACTCCACAGTTTTACCACTCCCTGAACTCCTTTGGCAGAGCTGCTAATGGGAAACATTTCTTCATTTGTTGTCAAGATGAGCTTCACTAACAAAAACTTACCATTGAAACTGTTTTATCTTCTTTATTTGGCTGAAGCAAGGTAGGGAACGCTGGCAGAGCTTTGGGGAAACTGATCCGTGCTTTGGAAAAGCACTTTCTGCTCCTAGGCCGCCCAAGGGTAGCTCTGCTACCTGCACAGTTCTCTGCAGTGTTGACACAGGCCTCTAATCAATATTCTTTAAACTCACCGCTTGCATTTCCCAGGCAGTTCTGTGTGAAGTGTTGAAGGAAATTGCCTTCATCTCAGTCTGTTTATGTGATATGTCAACACCCAGTGGGAACAGGCGCCAAGGTTTGCAGGGATCCAGCAGGTGGACTCTCAGAGACTTCTCTCTCCAGCAGAGCTGGGATGCTGGAGTTGGCAAGTCAGACAGAGAAAATCCTCACACCTTTTTGTAGGATGTATCACATTAACTAACCTAATCCTACTTGCATGAAATTACCTGTTGAGGAAAGCCAAGAAGATTTGAGAGATTTGAGTCTGATTAGGCACACTAGCAATGAGAGATCAGCACTGTATGTTGGGCTCACATTAGGTTTATTTTGCTGTTGCTGACTTTCTGACAGTGGTAGAAGTTGTTTAGTCCTGTAGTATAATGGTGGTTGTGACCTTCTGTTCCTCAGTCTCCAGGTTGTAGGTGCTGCTTTGCAGTTGCTTGGGCTTGCGGTCTCCTCTTTGTAGCTTGAGACACTTTGATGCTGTTTGGATTAAGAGTAGGTTGTTGACTTTTGGGATCAGTGTGCTGAGTTTGGGGCTGAATTCTTGGGAACAACATAACTTAACAGGAAAATGTTTTGATGCAAATGGTGGTGGCTGCTTTTGCTGTCAAAATTTATCCTCTCGTGCATCTGTCCCAGAGGACTAAACTGTATTTTCTTAATGATCTCATTCAAATTTTCTTTTCCCCAAAACAGCTTCCAATTATTTATTTTTTTCTTTCCCTCCTTAAATTCCTGAGAGTTTTCCCCTTGAATTTTCAGTCTTGGAGTTTTCCTAGAGGGTATTACTGTTCCCACTTATGAGTTACAATACACTCAATATACATGAAATGCTAATAAAACGCTTGATGAAAGCATCTTAATCAGAGTGTTGCTGGTTAGAATAATTTAGGATCTTCGAAGTAACTTCAGCCATGTTATTATTTGCTGTCTGAACTGAATTTCCTGCCTTCTCAGGAGGTGAGTGCTGTGCCCTGAAGGATGGGAGAGGAGCTGGGTGGGATAGGCAGGAATTCCAGTGTGACAGCAGAGAGGTGCTCAGGCAGTCCCAGAGAGCTCAGCTCTGTTTGCTGACAGGGAGGAGTGCAGAGCCTGATCCTCTGGCAGGTTTTGTCTTTTCTTCAGGCCATTGTATTTGAGATCAGGGCTGTACACCAAGATTATTTTTAATTAACAATTACTTTTATAATTGACAATGGAAAGATGACAAATTATAATCCTGAAACCTGCTTTCATTGTCAGAGAATCCAAATTTCCCAGAAACAAAGGCTTGGAGGAGCAGCAGCAGCACTGCCTTTGCTGTTGCTATGTGTGGTAACTCCTGGGCCAGGGCTTGTGACTTTTCTCACATTTCCTCAGTACTTTCGATCCCTGAGCTGATGAGTCTCCTCACCTCCGCATTCCCCCAGAGGCTGTCTCATTCTCTTGCAGTGATATATCCTTTTTTTTTCCTCTCCCCCTCCCTCGGCAGACCTGCATGGGCAAGGATGTCACCCTTCACGTCTCTGCAAGCAACCCTGCTATGCTGCTCTACCAGAAGTTTGGATTTAAGACCGAGGAGTACATTTTGGATTTTTATGACAAGTATTACCCCTTGGACAGCAAGGAGTGCAAGCACGCCTTCTTCCTCAGGCTGCGGCGCTGAGCTGCTGGAGGGGTCTGGGGAGCTGGGAAAAGCCCAATCCATCCAAAAAACTCCCCCGGCTTTCCCAACTCCCCCAGGTGGAGGATGTTGGCTGCCACAGGAGAGCTGGAACATGCTGGTGTGTTTACCCCTAGGACTTTGGATGTCAACAGTGAGATGTTGTATGTGGAAAATGCAATCCAAGGGGATTGATTCCCGTGCTCCAAGGGGAGAGGCCTGGAAATGCCAACTAGGATACACTGAAACTACTGGAAAATTGCAATTCCTTATGGGGAATTTTCTTGCCACTGTTACTTTGGAGAGCCTCATTAGCAAACAAACAAAAATACCAAACAAAAAAGTGTTTCTTACTTCAGAGGGGCCCCATGGATTTCAAGTTTTGAAACCTGAGCAAAAAATGTTGCAGGTTTTTTGTCTCTATTTTTGTTTATGAGCAAAACTGAACACCTAAACTTAAACCATTCAGTGTTTCTGTGGTTTGATTGCTTTGTTAGGAACTGTCTTGAGTCTGTGAAGGGAAATAAGGTATTTGTGCCTGTAGCTGGATGTTAACTTTAGGAAAGTTCTACACATGCCAGATGAGTAGTCCTGGAACCATGTTTCAGGAATACTGAAAAGCACGCAGATTCCTGTTATCCCAAGTACAAGGCTCAGAGGAAACACCTTTGTTTTGTTCCTTCCCTGCTGCCTTCCCTTCCCCTCCTTGCCCGTGTTCAGTGTGAAGTTCTCGTAGCGCACAGTGTTTTGTGTTCAGGAATGGTGTCAGGTGGGTTTGTGTCTAGGCAAACCACAGTTTGCCAAATCAGGTCTTTGGAATCTTTCCACCTCTCTGCCTGTTCTTGGTCTGCAGACTAGCCCATAGGGCACACCTCTAACAGAGCAGCCTCACAGGTTCCAGCACCCACCTCCTCCTGCTACAGGCGCTCTGGCTGGAGGAAACCCAGAGCAAAAGTAGTGGAGGTGTTTGAAATGCAGGCTCTGATTTGTAGAAGCAGTCTGCTCACAGCTTGGAGGGAGGAGAGGGCAGAGGTGGCCCAGATCCAGTTCTTGGAAGCATCTAGGCTCTAGGTATCAGTAAAGAGGAAAGCAAAGAATAAATAGAAATACTCAAGAATTAAAAAATACAACTCTAAACAGTTGTAAAATACAACTCTAAACAGTTTTTCTGGTAGTGGCTCTTGTCCTTTTCCACAGTGTAGTAGCTCTTCTCTCTCCCCGACTCAATGCAGATGAACAGAAAGCTGCACTGACCAAAAGTCAGGCTATGCATTTTAACTATGGATCACATCCACTGGGATGGTCCCTTTATACCAAGCCCGCAGAGAGCTACACACCAAATCTGACTTTTTTTTTGTCCTTAATCTACTGTGTGTACCTGTTGGCTACCTGACTCCAGCAGTAGTTGCCATAGTGGAGTCTTCATTTTGGTAACAGAAGAGAAAGGGACACAAAATGTGTTTTTGTGTAGCCAATGTCCATCACTACCAACACAAAACCAGTGGTAGTGGGAGGGGAAATCAGCCCAGCCAAGGTGTTTGTGTGCCCGAATGTCTGTGCACATTTCTGCCTGTTTCATGACTATGTGAAAATTTTCAATGTTCTTAATGTTATGAGTTAGCTGGACTTTGAAAGAAAAGAAATATATGTCTTTATGAATGGAATTAAAGCCCTTCCCTTGGAAAAGCCTGTCTGTAGTCATACTGTTTATTAAGGTGTCTCTCCATCATCTTATCTCATTGGAATCTAGCAAGCTCCAGTATGGCCTGAAGAGGATATGTGTGGGCAGGTGACCAAGGCAAGAAATTCCTCATTTCCCTACAGGCACCCCCACAGAAGACACACGCATGCAAGGCCTTAGCAGGCTCCTCCTCTCCAGACAGAATTAGGAGATATAAAAATGTAGTCTGAAGAAGATGACCAGTTCTGCATTGTGTTCTTAAAGGTGATCATGAAGATTTTGAAGACCATCTTGCTCTGTGGCTGCCCTGTGGCACCTGCTGTGCTGCAGGCGGCTTGTTTTATCCAGGTCCTTCATAACCCCAGATCCTCAAAGGCGGTGAAGTGATCCTCGGGGCGGGAGCCATGGCTTTGCAAGGGGTGAGGTTCTTCTAATGCACGTAGTGAAGCAAGCAGACAAACGGTGCTCTCAGCGCTCTGCTTCCCTCCTTGTGCCTGGGTGCTTGAGGAGCCAATGCCTCCCTCCTCCACGGCACGGCTCCTCCACGCTTCCCTGAGCTGGGCAGTGACTGCAGCACTGAGAGGAGGAGCCAAACACAGCTTAACAAAGCAAAGCTTTCCTGGACAATAAAGGTGGAACCTCAGCATTTCCGCATAGGGCAGCAAAGCCCAAGTGTTTCCCTGAGCTTTGATTCGTTGCAACCGAGAAAAAGGCGTCCTTGTGGGTGGTGGCTCGGGCTCCCCGGGCGCTGCGCGGGCGCCGTGAAGGCGGCGGGCCCGCCCCGCTCCCGCCCTGCCCCGCGCGCGCGCCACCGTTTGAACGGGGCCATGGAGGGGCTGGCGGCGCTGCCCGAGGTGTGGCGGCTCTACTTCGCCTCTGTCCGCGCCGCCACCTTCCGTAACTGGCCCTTCACCGAGGGCTGCGCCTGCACGCCCGAGCGGGTGAGCGCGGGGCCGGGGA
>VZTT01012841.1:85988-130667 GCA_013400855.1 Buphagus erythrorhynchus | reverse complement strand
CCCCCCTCCAGTTTGTCCTCAGTAACCACTCTTTAGACTTCGCTAAAACTGAGTGTGTGGTCACAAATTGGCTGCAGATTTGGGGCTGTGGTGTAGGGGCAAGAGGGGAAGACTGTGCTCTGTTCTGTTCTGTGTGTCCATTTATCCCACACCTATCATTTGTTTAAACACTACAAGTGTTTAAAGCCCTGGCAGTGAGCAGGAGCTGTTCTGCCTGTCCTGCCTGGGGCACTGGGAGGATTTAGGCTCTCATGAGCAGCAGAGGGGTTGAACTGCTGCTTGCCACGTGGATCTTCCCTGAACAGGGCCAGCAGGTCAAATCAGACACCCCAGGAGCCACAGGCTGTGAACTCGTCCTTCCCACACAGCAGAGGCAGTGGTGTCCTGGCCATGGGCACTGGGGGTTTCTCTGAGCCCCTTGGGAACGCAGCCAGCCCCAGGGATGTCCCCTCCCCACTCACACACTGGCAGCTGCTCCTTTTGTTGTCGCCGTCCCAGTAACAGCAGCCTGTGCAGTCACCAGCTTTTCTGTCAGGGTTTTTTTCTGCAAGGCTTTTCAAACTAAATAAGGAGCTGGGAGAGCAGGTCAGCCTCTTCCATGCTTCTTCTGGGTGGGAGCTGCAAGTTTTCCAAGATCTAAGGCATCATTTTTCATTTCAGAGCATTTGTACCTCAAGCCTCTGCGACAATGCACCTGCCTGCCCACATCGGTGAGTCCCCTGCAGCCAAGGGCTCCTCAAAGCACTGCCCTTTGCTCCCACACAGAGCAGATGCTTTATTTCCAGCTTGCTCAGACAGACACATCATAGCTGTGACAGGGAATGGGCTTTGCAGCACCAGAAGTAGATTACTGCACGTAATGAAAGGTAGGTGCTGTCTGTGGCACAAGAATGAAAGCCTGGGGAAGCTCAAGAGCAGGCAGAACACTCCTGGATGCCATTTCCACTAAATCAGGGGTGTCTGGTGGTGCATAACTCCTGTCATCAGATTGCCATCACCAAAGGCCTTTGTGACTTAGAGCCAGGAAAGAAACACTTGTTCAGTTTCCAACAATTTCCCCTTTTGCCATCGGAAAGTAATTCAGGTGTTGCAAAGTTTCCGAGGCAGATACTCCAGCACAGCCTTGTGAACAAGTAGGAGTTTCTACTCCCAAACCATTATTCTGCATTCCTGATCTTGCCTCCACTCTCATGAGTCCACGGACTGCTTTGGGATTACTACATCCATACAGACACATAAGCATTTCCTGGTTTTAGCAGGAGCCTGTATTTGGACCCAAACCAACTTGATCAAAGTCACTTGAGGGCAGGACCTTCACAGGATCAGGGATGTGAATCACCTTGGATTTTCCATCCAAGCTCTGTTCTGAGTTGGCTTTTGCCTTCCACGTGGCACAGCCCTGGTTTGGAACAAAGTCCAGCCTGTCCCAGAGGAGCCATGAGGAGTTCCCATAGGTGTGATACCTTACTCAAAATAGTTTCAGGTTGAACATATCCTGTCAGAAGATTCCTGGCTCCCATGAGCACTGGGAACAGAGCACTGCCCTGGTGTGACCGAGCTGTATCACACAGACACAAGGAAGGCATTTGGGATTCCACAGCAGCTCTGTCCTGGGTGGTTCCTGCTTCTCCTGCGTGGCTGTTCCTCCTGTGGGAGGCTGGAACTGCAGGGGATAACACTGCTGGATCCTCCCGGAGCTGCTGGATACCTTACTGGGCTCACTAACCAACAGAATACCGATGCACCCTCCCAGTTGGTGTTTTCCCCTCCTTGCTCGGTTTTCCCGTGGATCGGAGGGTGGGAGCTGTTTGCAGGGATGGCAGCAGAGGGCAGCAGATGTCCTGAGCATCGCCCGAGTCCCTGCCGGGTACCGCTGGCTGGAGGAAAAGCAGGAATTGCCTTCTCTGGAAAAGGAGCTGCTGCTTTATGTCCTGCGTTTTCCCTCCTCTTCCCTACCNGAGGAAAAGCAGGAATTGCCTTCTCTGGAAAAGGAGCTGCTGCTTTATGTCCTGCGTTTTCCCTCCTCTTCCCTACCAGAGACTTTAAAAAAAAAAAAAAAAAGCTATTTTTGTCTGCATAATTTATATTTGAACTGTTAATCACCTCTTTCTTTATGCTATTAATGACATCCCCTGAGCTCTCTTGCTGTCTCCTTTTCTGCTGTTTTCATTGCCAGCAGCATATGATGTGCTTTAGCCCCCGCAGATGAGGGACTTTGCTGCCACTGATCCCTGTGTTATGGCTTTTTTCCTCGTGCAGGAGATTACACTGACTTCTATTCCTCACGCCAACATGCCACAAACGTTGGGATCATGTTCAGGGGGAAGGAGAACGCTCTGATGCCGAACTGGTGGGTGACTTGGATTATTCTCTAGTGCAGAATTATTTTCCAGGCTTATCTGCACATATACATGATGTTTTAAAGGTCTGAGTAGTTTTTCAAGATCACACTGATTTCAGTTCATAGCAGATGAGAATCAGTGTTGTCCAGAGTTCAATACCAGAACCAAACTCCACATGTCCCCAGCCTCAGCTTAATCTGCCCTGCCCTTCATTGCAGTTGCCACACCAGTTACTGTGCAGCCCCCCCCCAGTTAAAGACAAATTTACCTAAAAAATATTAGGTTTTGCTGAGTGACAAGAAAGCAGAATTTAAGACCCAAGGAATTAATTGGAGCAGTGGAACAGAAGTGCATTAAGACTGCAATGTGGCTTTAGATTATATTTCACTTCCATCCTTATATCAGAGTAAGGTGCTGAGGTCTGTGCCCATGTATACAGAGCTCCTTCTCCTTGTACCTTGCACTCCCGTGGTGCTTCCACCCCAAAACCTGCTCTGGCACACACTGACCCAGGCACTGTGGTCTCTTTCTCAAGGCTGCACTTACCTGTGGGTTATCACGGCCGGGCATCCTCTGTTGTGGTGTCTGGGACGCCCATCCGGAGACCTGTGGGACAGACAAAACCTGACAATGGTGAGTCTCTGGGACGATTTTAATGTGGATTCTTATTTCTTTTAATCTTTAATTTTACTCCACATCATAGAGTAGTGGGGTGGAAGGGTCTGGGATGCCTTGCCTAAAGCCCAGCCTGGGGTCAGGGCAAGAGAAAGCCCTGGTTTAAGTCCACCTTCTGTTCCATGCCAAGCAGCACCAGCTGCTGTTTCTTCTGGCCATTACTTCTATTTTCCTACCTGCCTCCCTGATGGGAGAACAAAATATTCTTTTTTCTACCCACAGATAAACCTCCAGTGTTTGGTGCTTGTAAACGTCTGGATATTGAGTTGGAAATGGTGAGAGGTTTACTTTCTCCTTATGAGTTGAAAAATATTAAAATAGAAACAGGGAAGAAAGGGTGGGTTTAGCTTCTTCTAAAATGAATGTCCCATAAGGTCCATTCCTATGTTCCTCTCTGAGCTGTCTGTGCTGCAGGCAGTAAAGCTTCCTATGGAACAAACCTTTGCTTTGGATGAGGAGCAGGGTGCCTTAGCTCATTGGGAGGTTTTCTCACACAGCTCTCAGGATGGAAAAAGCTCTCCTGGGCAAAGCTGAGCACCAGTGGTGCAGCCAGGCAGCAGAATTCTCTCCATCAGCCACCACAGCCTGTTTCCTGGTCAGCAGTTACCTCTGCACTGCAGCCAGGATCTATCCATGGACACTGGGGTTTGGGAAGTTCAGGCTGTCTGCACCTTGTGCTAGAGCAGAGGAAGCCCTGATTTCTTGGCAGTGGGATTCAAACTTGTAATTGTCCTGCCTGGAAAGTTAAAACCTGTGCTGTGGGTGTTGTAAAAAAACATTGTGGGAAGGCACATCATACTGTGGCTTAGTGTGGTCCAGAAGGGAGGGTTTCAGAGGATTGTATTAAGATTTATATCATTTTAATGGCTTATATGATTTTTGTATGTTTTATTCCCAATATTTTCCCTTAAAAAAAAAATTAAGTAGTGGAACTAGTGCAATATTGATGGAAATAGTTATAAAGAGGTAGTGAAAGTGTTTAATGCTATGTGCCTTGCCAATCAGTGCTGTAAGGGGAGATGCAGTCCCATAAGGTGAGGTTCCTGTGGTGCTGCCAAAGCTCTGCTTTCCAGCTTGAATTGTACTCAGGACAGAAGGAAAAACTTCCATATTGTAGACAGAAAGAGTTAATTCAGATTCCCTACAAAATCCTCTGCATGTGCAGGCTGTGGATTCCTAAGGGAATGAGTGCAGGCACCCAGTTCATGGCCCACTTTACTGAGTGGGCACGTTTCTCCACCTGCCTGTTCTCCCCAGTGTCTCACCAGGCTTCAGACACGTTCAGTATCCTCCCTGGATGACTTTAAACTCCTTCCTGTTCACTGTTTGCAGCAAACAGCCCCTTCAGTGGGTAAACCTGTTCTGCATCCGGACTGTAATTAGGAGGGAACATTTTTTCCTCCTGCATTTTGACAACATCATGCCCTTGTTTAATGCCTGTTTCCTAGCAACACAGAGCTCTTAAGTAATTCATTCATGGAGGGGAAGAAAAGGGGAGTAGGCATGGGTTTTGTCCAGATGTGTATGGGAAATGGTGCAAAACTCATTCTGTCCAGCCTCTGTTGCTGCTGTCTGTAACTCTCTGGGCAGTAAAGATTTTTAACTGGTGCTTTTCGATTTTAGGCATTCTTTGTAGGCCCTGGAAACAAGTTTGGGGAGCCCATTCCCATCAGCAGAGCCCAGGAGCACATCTTTGGGATGGTCCTGATGAACGACTGGAGCGGTAACCGGTGCTGCGGGAATCTGCCTGGAGAGGGGGTTCCAGCACCACGGGAAACCCTGGAGAGGGATAAATCACATATTTTAATATAGAATGCTGATCACTGAAACCACTGGAAGGGATGAAAATGAAGTCTTGCCTGTATTTTTCAGCGTCTGTATCAATCCATCTTTGATCAATTAGTAGAACCAGAAATTGCTGCCTAATGAAGATTTATTTACTTATGAAAGAGCTAATATCAGTTTAGTTTCTTCTGGGTAGGGATGGAGGAGTCATAGGAGTGGTGATACTAAGGATGGTGATTTATTTCAGTGTCAGGAAAAGGAAAAGGATTTGGCAATCACAAATCCCTCCATTTCTGCAAAGATTTAACTTGTTGAAATTCTCCTCATGGCTGGCAAAGAGCATTAGCTGGGTATAAAAGGAATAATTAGTGGAGGTAAAAATACTGGTTACATGGGGATGATCTGGTTTGTTTTACTTATTAAATTTATCATCCTAATCTAGTGATCTAAGAAAATTGGGTTGAAAATGGATAGATTTAAATCAGGATTTGGGCACAACAGCTAGGAAAGGCTGGGGATAGCAATTTCAATTCATGCTACTCTTTCATGGGTCTGCTGGATGTGCAATTCCTAGGATATGTTTAACTGCATTGCTTTGAATGTTCTCTTCCCAGCCCGTGACATCCAGAAGTGGGAATATGTTCCTCTGGGTCCTTTCCTGAGCAAAAGCCTTGGCACAACCATCTCTCCATGGGTTGTCACCATGGAAGCTCTCATGCCATTTGTGTTGCCAAACCCTGTCCAGGTCAGCAAGAGAAAAGGTTGAAATAAAGGAGAAGCAGTGCTAAAAAAGTGTCAGCAGAGCTGGAAGGTCTCATCAGTAGAAATCACTGAGCTGCATCCATGCCAAGGATTGTCTCCAGGGAATTTACAGTTGTGATTCTGCTTCTGAGCAGATGAAGGCAGCCAGGGCCCTCTGAGTTCAAGTGTTGATTGATGCCACTGGCCCTGGCACATGTTGTGTTGTCATCCTGTGTGAGCAGGGCAGAAAAATCATCTTTAAAACACTTGGAAAATAAACTAATGAGAGCTTCTTCTGGGTCTTTGGTAGCACTTAGCATCCAGTAAGTGGTGGAGAGAGGGTGGAGTAAAGCCAGAACATTTTGTTCAAGCATTTCCAGTTGTCTACATTATGTAGGTGGTTAGAACTGGAAAAGATAACAGAGTTGCAGAGAGCTCACCATCTTCTCTGTGCAGGCACGGAGCAAAGGTGTGCTGGCACTCTATTTGTGCTGGATTAACATCCACACTGAAATGATGGGCATGGCTTTTGCCATGCCTTGAGCAGAAAAAGGAATTGGATTATATGGATATCGTGTCTGTTCAGAAAGATCTTCAAAAGTATGTGCATGAGACCAAGCAAAGCAATAATCTGAGCAGTAAGAATGGTGAAGTGAATGGGTTGTGCAACACAGGCTGGGTACACCAATACTCACTGGAATGTCTTGTGGGTTTTTAGCTTCTTTTTGTTTAGACTATGATGTGTTTTATGTGCTTTTAGGATCCTAAGCCACTGCCCTACCTTCAGGATAAAGAGCCCTACACTTTTGACATCAAGCTCTTTGTTGCTATTAAAGGTATGGCAAAGCTGAGCGGGTTGCAAAGCTGGAATTGCCAATTAAATATTGTGGCACCACCACAACATCCAGGCACTTTGCTCTGGGCTCTGTGCTCCTTCTTTTCCCACTTTGCCCAGGTTAACTCTGTCAGAGAAAGAGGCAGAACTCCTCCTGCTCCCTGCTGGATGTGCAGCAATGTGCCAAGCAGGGAATGCCTGTCTGCTTCCCTTGAGGAGGGTCCCTGAGGGGTCTCCTTCCATAGGCAGGGGTCATGGGGCATGGAATGAGCAGATTTGTGTGGGATCCAGAGGAGCTCAGCCCCCACATTATGGCCCTGCTGACCATTAGGTCCAGGTGTTTCTCCTGTAGGAGAGCAGAGAGTAGGAAATGGGCAGCTTGATGCTACTCCAGTGCAATCCACACACTTTGTTTTCTATGAAATCCCAGTCTTCATAGCTATAGAAAATGTTATTACTGGTTTCTCACTCGGGATTACAGTGATAAAAGAAGTCTCCATCCATCTGTAAAACAAAAAGACTCCAACATCATTCATCCAACACAAACAAATTACTTCTCTCTTTCTTATCCTTTATTTTCTGCAGGAGAAGGAATGAGTTCGCCAGCTACTATATGCAGATCCAATTTCAAGGTAAGACTCCAGTATCTTTTGTTTATTTGCAATCTTGCTGATGCCACCAGCTCCAGCCCAGGCAATTTCAAACACTGCTTTTTGCATTAGACTCATAGAATAGAATCACAGAATCACTAAGTTTGGAAAAGACCTCCAAGATCATAGAGTCCAAATGTTAACCCAGCATTGCCAAGCCCACGACTAAACCATGTCCCTCACAGCCACACACCTTTTGAACACTTCCAGGGATGGTGAATCCACCACTTCCCTCAGCAGTCTGTCCCAGTGCATCTGAAGATCAGACCTGAGTGTCTGCATAGGAGACAGAGGGAAATTTTCAAAAAAATGAAAAACATTCAGTGTTTCCACCTCACAGGGGGGAACTATCACCATTGGAAAATAGAGATAATTCCCCCCTGGGAGGTGGAAACACCTGAATGCTTGATGAAGGGGACAGCTCTTCCTGCTGCTCGGTTTGGGGTGCTCAGAGCATCCTTAGCTCTGTGCCCATTTGGCAGGGAGCTGTGAGGACAGAGAGCTACAGGAAGAGGGAATTGCCTCTTGCAATGCAGCTCTGCAGTCACAGCTCTGATTTAGATGCCACTCACTGCTGCCAGCCTGGGTCTGCCCCATCCCCTCTGTGGGCAGTGTGGTGGCTCTGCCTCCACCCACTGATTGAAGCCAGGAGATTTCTGTGCCAGCTGCAGCAATTCTCAATCAATTTCATATTCATATTTGGCTCTTTGCATAGTAATTACCTTAATCAGTAAATCAGTAGTCAGCAAATCAGTAATAAGTAGATTTTTCTACAAGGCTGTTAAAATACTGGGTGTAATCATGGAGCCTGGGTCAGCACTACTGCTCTTAGAGAGGAAGAAAAGGAAAAATTACACCCAGCTGAAATAAGAAAAATTTTAAGGGACTCAATTGCATGTTAAAGTGGGGGGTTTTATGAGTGCCATAGGCCAGGCCACATGACTCCATCCTGCACAGCCTAATGGCCCACCAGAGAATGTCCTTTGCTGCTGCCTTGCTTCAGCCCCTCTTCCTCCTTCCTCCAGCACATGTACTGGACCATGAAGCAGCAGCTGGCTCATCATTCCATCAATGGCTGCAACCTCAGACCTGGAGACCTCCTGGCCTCTGGCACCATCAGTGGACCTGTAAGTGTTGAGACAATGACAGTCACTGGTCAGCAGCTCAAAAGCAACAGGGCAGGGCTTGGGGCTGAGCCCTTCCTGATCTGAGCACCACAAAACCATTTGCACTTCTTTCCCAGGCACTCTGGGGTGCTGCTTTGGTAGCCCCAAATTCACACTGAGAAATGGTTTGGGTTGGGTTTTTGTTTGGCTGGTTTTTTATGTTGTTCAGTTTTGGGGTTTTGATCTCTCCTGTACTTCTTTCCCTAAGAACTATTTAATAACAGAAGCAAATTAACTTCTGTGTGGAAGCATCCTCACAATCCATTCAGCTCTGTGAAATGCAGCTTTTTATTTCTGAAATGAATGTAAAAGGTGCCTGGGTATAACTTTTAGTTTCTCCAGTGAAGCTGGAGCCAGCTTCACAAGCTGTTATTCCCCCTGAGCTGCCATTTGGGCAGTGGCTGCAATTTATGGGCAGCTCTCACTTTCTGAATCACCAAATACAAATCCTGTACATGCTGTCACAAAGACAGCCTCAGGTAAGTTGTTTGCAAGCTGGAATGCCTGTACTTCACTTTTGAGCGTTTCTGAGGTGCTTTTTGGATCTTTAGATTCTTGTACTGCAGAATGACATTAAAGACTCATAAACACCAGCTTTGCTCTTCTGATGAAAAAAATGTAATTAAAAATCTGAAACATGACTACATAAAAGCACTGGATTTGTAGAAGTCTCCTCCACTTGTTTCCATTCTTGCTGTGGCAGACCCAAACTGCTTGAACAGGTTGAACAATATGTTAAATACACCAGAAAACAGCTGTAAGCATCACTGCCAGTACCCAGCAAGAAATTAAAATGCAAAGTCAGGAAAAGGAGCCAATGTATCAGTAAATGAAATCAACAGCAAACTCTATTCTGTAGAGGTAATATACTTGTGTGTCTGCTCCCAGCAGCAAGAAGCTGAACAGCAGGAAAGATACTAAAAAATTGTTTATTTGTTTATGAACTCTTGCTGCAGGAGCCAGAGAGCTTTGGCTCCATGCTGGAGCTGTCCTGGAATGGAACAAAAGAAATCCCTCTTGGCAATGGACAGTCTCGTAAATTCCTGCAGGATGGAGATGAAGTGATTCTGACAGGTAATGGCTGGATAACTGCAGCAAGGACACATTTCCACGGGCTGATCCCAGCAGGACAGGCACCTGGTGTGGGGCTGGGCTATTCTATACATACCTGCCATGCAAGCACAGTTGTTTCCATCCTTCCTGTGAGGAGGCTAAAGCAGGTGGATGGAAATTTCCATGCCATAAATGCTTTCTAGATTAGATTATTTGCTTTGCTAAGTCCTTAATGCTCCTGCTATGCCACTGTGTGAGCACCAAGGATATAATGGAGGTACGTTTGCCTTGATGGGTAAAAATACCCCAGGACTAGGAGCAGTTGATGAATTGTTTCTACCACAGTCCAAGTTTACATGTGGAGCAGAGCTTGACAAATGCTGAAAAAAGTTATTTTTCAAATAGTATTTCATTTGTAACCTAGGCGTATTCAATGAAGTGTGTTGCAAATCAAGTATATGGGAAACAGCATGGAGCCTTCTAGCATAGCTGACCAGATCCTTTCTGAAAAGGGCTCTGCTTGAGAGCTGTTTCATGCTGAGACATGGTTTAATTTTCATCTTGATAATCTAGGGATTTTATTAATTAAAATCTACCACGGTGTTTTGTGATCTAAATCCCACTCCTACTTCTTTTTAACCCAAAGCCTAGTGCAAAACAAATCTATTTTTTCCTTTCCTCTCATCTTTGTGGCTTTGGGGTAGCAAATATTTGGCCAGAATACCCATGAGAAACTTTTGTTTCAAGCCTCCAATGTCTTCGCTATGTGACCTCCTGGGATTTTAGGGACTGGGCTGTGGGATGTTGTTGTCACCAGCTGAGACCCAGCCAGTGCCACACCTGGCTCTGAGCAGCTCCATCCTGCTGATGTGATCAGAGATATCTGCACAGGAACAAATGGCTCAAGCAATGGGAAAAGACTTCACAGGTGTGACTGAGGGCAGAGAAATGTGAGTGACAAACACTCAGGCAGCTGCCTCACAGTGTGCCTACGTACCTGGGCCTGCTCAATCCAACCAGGACTCCTAGGATTTTTGACAAAACAGTTTAAAATTATAATATTTTTTTTTCTGAAAAAGAAAAGCCAAGAATTTTCTGTGATTTAAAAAAAAAAAAAAAAAAAAAAGGAATGTATGTATTCCAGTCCCCTGGCAATGACTCTATAGTGGTTTAGGTGGTGCTACAGCCACAGCCCCAGTGCCTCCTGCCTGGAGCCCATCCAATAGCCTTGAAAATTGTGTTTCTGTGAGCTGCTGCCAGTCTGACAGAGGAAGATGCTGAGACAACTGGAGATTGAGATGTACAGAGAGCCATAGGTGATGAACCTGAGGAGTCCCCAGTGCCTCTGACATCCTTCAGCCTCCCAACAGCCCAGTGACTGCTCATGCTGTCATGTGGAGGCATCTGACACTGCTCTCTACAGGCTCCCATATATCCAGGGACGCTTTCCCAGCAATTCAAAGTGCCATACTGCCCTCCAGAGTCCCCAGTCGCCTTGCAGTAACTCTGCCAGGAGCCCTACATTAGGGTGCAGTGAGGATGATGAACATCCCTGTGGAGTTACACACTCATATCCCTTTTGGCAAGGAGCCCTCACAGTTTGGGAGCTGCTGGCATGGGGAGCCAGCTCAGGACAAATGGGACCAGTCCATGCTCTTCATGCCCAGGACAAGCTATGTCAATTCATTAAATACCTTGAGTCCTGAATGTGTTTAATCTTTAAAGATGGCACGATGGCATTGCTGCAGAGCTGGGGGAAGGCAGTGGGACTGTGCCATGTTAATCCATCTGCTGGGCTGTTTCACACCAGCACAGTGTGTGGCTGGGGACACCAGGGCATTGCAAAGAGCCAGGGGCTGCTGGGGCTGTCTGCTGGGACAATTTGGGAGCTGCTCCTATTTATCTAGTGATGTATGGCAGGTCCAGGGCCTTAAGGCACCCTTGGGGCAGGGCTGCTGCTATTCCATCCTCTCCCAGGGCGCTGCCATTAGCTCTTGCCAAGTGCTCAACACATCATTTCTGGTTTCCTGTTTCAACTGTGTGTTCTTACTCCCCATGTGGGACCTATTTCAGAGACCTAATGCATGAAATGACAGAAATATTTTTCTCCCAAGAAGTGTCTCAGGGAGGGAGCACGGCAGGGGAAGGGCTCCTGGTGGTGTTGGCAGCTGCATGCAAAAACCTTTCAGTAGCTCCTTGGCACACACAGAGCTCGGGCCAGGGCTGCTGGCAGCACAGGGCTCACTTTGTTCAGTGTGCTGCTCCTTGGTGCTGCTCTAATTTGTGCCTGACAGCAGGGATAACCAAACTGGACTGAAATAATCAGCTGCTGCTCCAAGGAAGGCTGACAATGAAGCCTAATGAGTCAAATGGAAGCTGAGCTGAGCCTTACAGTGCTTTACTGCACTGCTGCTTAAAGATGAGGATTACCTGACAGATACCAGGATGCTGTCTGTGGCTTTACATAAGCACTTAGAGACACCAATGTCCTTGGAAAACTTAATTTCAGCCTGGCTGTGAGGGCTGCATCATGGGTTAGAGCTGGCAGGGTCTCTCTTTGTGCTGCAGTAACTTTGGCTGCCCTGCAGCCTGAGCCCACCCTTTATTTTCCTCAGGGGAGTTTTCCACTGATCTGTGCTAAGGGTGAGAATTAGGGTCTATTCTGTTGAGCTCCTTCTTGGCTTCTTGAAGGCAGCTGTTTTTTATCACCTGCAGGTGATGTATTCCATCAGGAAAATCCATCTCCAACTATGAAATAAGTCCTTAAAGTGCAGCATGTGCCACTTGTCCTTCCTTTGATCAGCTGCTCTAGCAGAAGGCTGCAGTAGGGTCTCCTCAGCTGTTCTTCCCAGAACAGATTTCTCAGGTGGCCCAGAAGGCCCTGGCTGTGTCCCCTGCCCAGCTTGGCTGGCCCGTGGCAGCAAGAGGAGCTGCAGCATCCCTGTCCCAATGTCACCTCCTCCACCACACAGGAGCAGGGAGAGATGGAGCCGTCCCATGGTCACACTGTGGGATGTAGTGTGCTGTCACAGGATGCTGTCACACCCCCTGAGCTCTGCAGCAGCAGCCAGCAGAGCTTCCACACCCTCTTATATAACAGAGGATTAATGAGAACTTGGAGTCAGATGCTGAATTTCTCATGGAACTAAACCACTTGACTTTAGCAAGTGAAACAGCTTCTGCAAGAGTAGGTGCTGCTGTTTGAGGGGGTTTAATGACTGCCTTTCTGGTGTCAGCATCCTGATATCCCAAGAGCAGTCCTGATGCTGCAGAAAGAGAATCCAGATTTATTTGATTAATTGCAGGGCTGGGCCAGGCAGTGAATCAGTTTGCCAGGTAGATTGATGGTGCTGCAGGTTAGGTTTGTAAACAGAAATATTGCTGGCATATCTTGTTTGTTCTTTGATCAATTCACTGAACTTGCATATTGCTGTGTTTAACAGTTTGTGCTTCTTTTTTTTCTCATATTCCTGGGCTACTTCAACTCTTCCAGGTGCTCTTTTTTTTTTACCTCTCATTGCATATCTGAAATGTTTTCACTTGGTTTTGGTGTCTTTATGCCTTTATTCATTTTTATTCCTGGCAAAATCCTGCTGTCCTTACAGAACAGGCTGTGTGTTGTTTTCTGTCCCTAGGTTACTGCCAGGGCAACGGCTTCCGTGTGGGGTTTGGCCAGTGCTCAGGAAAAATCCTTCCAGCCCTGTCAAATCCATGAGGATGGAGTAATGTGACAAGGAGGAGCCCTCCTCCCACCTCTACCAGTCATTCTGCTTTATTCAAGTTTATTGTTTTTATATGATTGATTGGAATCTTACTTTTTTTAAATTATCAATAAATATCTTAAAAGTGAATGTGGCTCTCTGGTGTGATTAGAAAAGGATTTCAACACTAGCTTAAAATTCTCAGAATATGAATAAGATGATTGAAATGGAAAGCAAGATTCTTAACTCTTCTACAGTATTAATTTTTTTTCGTAATTACAAAAAAAGGCTTTCAAGTAAGCTTAAATATTCAGAGTACTAGGCTGATGATAAGAGCTGAGATTCCATGCTGGCTTCCTTTTTCCACAGTGTTAATATGCTGGAGGGGAAATCCTGAAGGCGAGTTGCATATGGATGTTAAAACTTGTAGACCTTCCTGAGCAAGAGTTACATGACTGTACCCTAAAATAATTTGCAACAAAGCAATTTGGAAATGTGATCATCAACACAACTGAAGGCAAGAGGCAGGATGTCCCTGCTCCTCCTGCCCTTACAGAACCAGCCCCAGAAGGAGATGGATTCCAGCCCAGGGATGGGAGACTGTGTTGGGGCACCCCTCAGAAGGGCACCCCCCAAAAGATCACCCTTGTGCCTCCTGCCCTGGCTTAGAGAAGGGAATTCCCTGTTTCTCTCTCACCCTGTGCACCAGCATCCCTGGGTCAAGGAGGGAGGGGGAATTTCATCACTGGAGTGATCCCCAGGCACTCACTGGTGGCAGTCACACCCTGCCACCCAACAGGGGCTACGGACAGAGGACACCAAGCAGCCCAGCCCCCTTCCTGCACCCCAAAAAGGCACCTCGTGCCACAGCATCCCCCTGCAGCAGCCAGTAAACAAAGCCTCATGGCACTTTCCTCAAGTGTAAAGGGCATCTGCTGTCTCCTGCTGGCCTACAAATCAATTTAACTCCATGGCCAAGTGCCAAATCACATCAATTAGAGGATATTACTGACTGAAGGAGCTCGGGAGACCGGATAATGAACTGTGGTGTAGTGCAAAGGGAACTTGTTAAATATTTGCTTGGTCCTCAAAGTGAAGAAGCTGATGAGGCTGCTGGCTCCATGTGGTGACAGCAGGATGAGCCCATGCTGCTGCTTTTCCAGGCTGTCCCATTGCTGCCCAAAAACTCTACCAGGTAGTTTTGCTGGTGTGGGCTGTGAGGGCATTTGATGTCATCCTGGGGAGCACCTGGGGCTGACCAGGAATGTCAACCTTTTGGCCATGGAGAAGAGGAAAATGAATTTGAAATGAAAATTAAAGAAAAAACATGGCAGTGCATATAAATCACTGCTGATGGGGCATGTGCATTGTAATGGGCTCTCTTCTAGTGTGCAGCAATAATAGTTCTTTAAAGAATGATGCTTGGAGGTTCATCCCCAAATCAAGGATGACCTGGCTAGGAAAATACTGGCTCATTGCTGTTTATCAAGGAAAAGCTAATTTTGCCTTCAGGCTCTTGGAGCTGATCTAATAGGCAGATATTTATTTAATGTACTCTGACTGGATCATCAGTTTATAGATACTTTATGCTCTCTTTTAACCTCAAAGGACAATTGTGAGTTGACACCTTCCCTCTTGGATTTAGAAATAACCCATCCTGCTCCTCTGAGCACAGCCTGGCTTTGCTCCTGGCAGCAGCAGGAGGACACACAAAGCATTTATCCAGGAGAAATTTCTCTGCAGAAGCAACATCCATGGTGCACTTTGGCATATCTGATGTTCTGGAAGTGCAATGTCAGGAGAGAGACAGAGCTGATGTTGGGGCAGTATGTCACTGGTCATCAGCTGTGACCTTGATGCAAGACACTGCACAGCCAAGAAGGACTGAGGTGTCAAGGCTTTCTGGGTGCAGGAATACTTAGGGGAACTGCAAACCCATAGTGCTCTCCCTGAACTCTGAGCAAGGTAGAGGTGAGTCCTGTACACACCCAATGAATTCCTCTTCCAAAGAGCCAACTGGATGCTGCAATTCCTGCCAGCAAGTGGGAATTGGGCTTGTTGCCTGCTCAGGCAGAAGGTCAGTGGTGCTGAGACCCCAAATCTGGCCAGGATGGAGGCACCCAGCCACAGACCCTTCCAAGTTGCCATGTCCAGCCCAGGGAGGAGGGTGGATTTGCAGTGGCCACTCTGGACATCCCTGGCCAAACACCCCTGCACCATTCTGGGGGTGGGTGGGAGGAGGGAAGGGCCCCCTGTGGCCCCAAGGTGACTGAGCTGAGCTTCTCTAGCCTGGGGACATCTGGGGAAGCTCCAGATTCCAGAAGGTGGGTAATTTCTGGAAAGGACCTCAGGCACAGCAGGTTTCAGAGGTGAGCTGGACAAAGTCCAAAACCTCTCTCAGGACAGAGCTCAGAGTCATCTGCTGCCTGCTACATGGATGGGGGCCAAAATGGCAGGAGGTGGTAAAAAAGGAGACAAACTTTTCTGTGTGCCCAAGGCCACTTTCTTCCCCCCCAGAAGAAGGCAGTGGGCTCTTTTTGGGTGGAGAAGGGGTTGCCCTCACCCAACACAGTGAGCCCAGAGCCACCAGCACTGCTGATTCTCATCCCTGCCAGGGTGCCCTGTGCCAAGGGGAGAGTGAAGGGCACATCTGAGCTGCAATGTGCAGGGCTGCCCACAAAATAGCTTTGGCCTGGGACCAGCACTGCCTGGGGGGAAAGCAGCCTCTGACCCAAATTTTGGGAAACACACAGGTGTTATGGGCACCTCCCACTTGCTCCACCTCCCCTGGGGCAGCTGGGACCAGTTTTCACCTTTGTCCTTTAAAATGAAGGTCATGGAGCTTTCTTCTGGTTTATGGGGGAAGCTGAACACAGGTGAAAAATCAGGCTCTTGGAACAAGAAGGTGCTTCAGCCTGGGTGCTCTCAGTTCAACAGGCTGACTGGCTGCTTGGAGAAAGTTTATCTTTGAAGTGACTGTTTCAATTGGGTTGATTGCCTCTACAAAGAGATTGCCATGCATTTCTGGAAGATTTTGTTTCAATTAAGGTTGGGCATGACTGTCTCTGCTTCTAGAGTTTAATAATTTTCATTTGATTTAGATGTATTTTTCTTAGTTTGCTTATAATCTGGCTTTGAACAGAAGTGGAAAAAACTCGCAAAAAAACTCAGAGCTCCTTTTTCACTGCCCTGTCACAGCACCAGGTTTGTGAGTTTGTAACCTGTGTGTAGAACAAGAAAATCCTTCTTGGATCTTCAGAAGCCTGGAGGAAAAAATAAAACCTTTCTGTTGTGTCAGCCACCTGAGAGGCCTCATTCAGGGTCATGCAACGTTGTGTGGAGAGACAAACCCTGCACTCATGAGCAGAGGAAATGGAAATGCATGTCTGAGTGGAAACCACAGCTCTGGTGCTGGCCTGGAGCATCCTGCCTGGTGTTTCCCACTCAGCAGAGGTCAGCAGATCCCAGCAGCAATCCACGCTGGAGCACAGTGATCCCAGGGGTGAGTAGTGCTGGGGTCTTGGATGGGAGCTCTTGGAGGGGGGCAGGAGCTGCTTCTGGGCTGGCATAAAGGCAATAAATTATCCTGCCTGAGATTATTCTACCTGATTCTGTTATTTTGTGGTAGCAAAACTAAAGGCAGCCACTGTTTAGTACTTTGAGATGCATTTTCATATAGATCAAAGTGTCGTCTGGTTGGTGCATAATGAAAAAACCGGGTGTAATTTATAATAGTGCTGTTGGTATAATTAAGTGTCAAAAACAAAAAAAAAACATGGAATAAACCCCTAAAATGTATTTCAGAATTTAAAGGAACCAATGGCTTTTTGCTGTGAAATGCAGGCACTCTTCACCAGAAGTAGTTTTCTGCAGAGATTGTAATTAGAAATGGATGCGATATCTTGGGAAAAAAATTAGTTTTGATGTAAGCGTTTGGGTCAGCAATATTCATAATTCTTTCTTTACCCAGGCAGTAATAACTCAAAGTAAAACACTCTCTCAGTAGCTGTTCAGGGTCAAGGTATTGACTTTGTGAAGAGGGACAGAGCTGGTAGGTGATATTCAGGTGGCTTTTGGCATTAAGCAGTGAGGCAGGAGACCATTTCTCAGGTTTGATTGCTGCTTCTGTTCAGAATGCCCACACAGCTGCTGCTTAGTGAGAAAGAAGGAGATCATTTCTGGGATTTTAAAATTGATTGAAGGCTTTGGAAGTACGTGAGGGACATGCTGAGGCACTGGCACCATGCTGCTCCATACAAATCTGCTGTGAGCTGTTCTTCCTTCTCATCTTCCCTCATTCCCAAGAACCTCTTCACCTCAACTCTTTCTGTGCTGCACAGGTGCTTGGTTTTCCATGAAGTTTTAACTACAGACCTGTGCTTTCTGATTTTACTCTGTTTGCTCCATAAGCAGCTGAGACAGGGCTGGTGCTAACACAGTCAGTGAACACCCAAGGGGAATGCTGCAGGAGCAGGAATCCCTGGTGGCCCCTGGGCATCCCCTGGGTCACCTGGACGATCAACACCATGAGCACTGAGGGGCTGGCTGGGAGCTGCAAGCACAGGGAGGGTTTGTGTGCACTGGATCCAGGGCAGATGTGCCCAGGGCTCAGCACTGGCAGCCAGCACCTCCAGTGCCCTGCAGAGCACGGGGTGCCCTGGGGCTGTCCTCACCTGGGACCCTGTTTGGGGGGCTCTGGGATCTGCTGCAGGGCTGAAGTGTGCCCAGCTCTGCTGCCTGCCCACCCCTACCAGGTATTTCCTTTGATCTGCAGCTGCTGGAGAAATCCAATCAATCTTAAATATAAAATAAGTTTTGAAAAACTTTGCACTCCTTATGGCTTTGGCACAGTTAATGCAATTTTAATACACTTTTGATTTCTGATTTGCCTGTGTGGGCTGCCTGGCTAGGTTCCAGTATGAACCATGGAGCTTTGTAACTAGGAATTCTGTCACTCAATGTTTCTTAACACCACTGTGAATTGAATTATATATGATGACTTAAGAATAAATGCAATCAGGATTTTCAATTTGGTTATTGCTGTAAAGATGTGTGTGTGAGCAGAGTTTTCCTTCTGGTTAAGAAGGGTTTTTATTTTTAATAACTTTTAATGAAAATGGCTTTAAAAATAATTTAAAATGTGAAGGAGATGGCTGAAGTCTGAGCATTTCCTCATCCCAGTTCTGTGTTGGATTCTGAGCTGAGGCAACCTGGGCTGAAGCTGCCTGCTGAGACTGTAATGACCCAGCAAGCTGGGGACACCTTTGGCCAGAACAGGCTGCAGCAGCATCCCTCCTGTGGGTCTCTGGCTTGCCATCAGTCCCTGTTTCTTTCCAAAAAAAACCATTTCCAGGGTGTCTGCTCAAATTCAGCTGCTGCTGGCCTCAGTTCAGGTCTGCTCTTACCTTAGCCAGAGTAGCTGTACTGAAAACAGTGCAAAGACTCCAGCCCCTGCTTATGACTAGGAGAGAATAATGATTTATCAGAGGGGTTTGGTCTTTGTGGCAAACTGGGTTCCAGGCACAAAGATCCTTCTGCCAGAGGACTTGCTGCAGGGACAAGCAGATCTATAAAGCACCCAGCTTTCAGGCAAGAGAGCCCTTCTTCAAGATGAAAGAATTAGCAATTCATCTCTTCATCTTTTTCAAGAGGATGAGTTCCCTAGGTTCTTTTTACACTGCATATCCCATACTCTGGACCTTCTTCAAAGATACCCCCACAGATGCTCCATGCTCTTCATTTTCAGTTGCTAGCAGGAGGGATTCTGGTCTCAATGGTCCTATTTCTTTTGGTATGCAATTTTTTACTGATAATGAATTGCTGAAATACAGATGCTGCAGTCCCCCACTGAGCTGAAGCTCAGCTGAGTGCTCTTCCTGGCCAAGGGAGTAACCTGAAATAGCCCCTTTGGAAAGACTGACCTTCTGCAGAGCCACAGGAACACCTGGGGCTCCCTCAGCTCTGTCTTGAGCTCCAAAAATCTGTAGTGGTGCAGCTACCCAGGGAGGTGTTCTCTGCTCTCACTCTCCAAAGAGGGCTGTCATGAATGTATGCCCTTCTTGTAAATCATGTTGTGTTGTGAGTATCTTTATGGATGTCCTGGCAACTGTAAGGAAACCACAACAGAGACAGCGAGGAGGTTTTCCATGTCGAAGCTGTTTATTAAGTTAGATAAATACACTTGCAACAAGTCTGACTTATATCCTCTGAGTGCAGTTGCTGGTAGTATGGCACAATGATTAAAAAAGAACCAAAACTAGCAGAGGCACTTGTTGCATGCAGCTGAAATTACTACCAAGCCCAGTGATGCAGCTCCTGCTGGCAGAGCCTTCCCTGTGAGCAGGATTTGCTGGCTGGAGCTGCAGTGGGGTGGGAGAGTCCTGGCTCCCAGGGGAAGGAGCACAAAGTGTCTGGCTTAGGCATGATGTCCAGTATTGCTTTTGGTTAAAGAGGAGTGAGGTTGTGTGATTGTAACCAGTGGGGAAAGGCAGACATTAGAATGAATCATAGAATCTGCTGAGTTGGGAGGGACCCATCAGGATCATCAAGTCCAACTCCTGGCCTGGCACAGGACATCCCAAGAATGCCACCATGTGCCTGAGAGTACTGTCCAAAGGCTCCTTGAACTCAGGCTAGAGTCTTGTCACTGGTCACAAGAGTGAAGAGATCAATAGATTTACATTTTCCCCATAAAAACAATCTCGATGACTTTAATGCAGCCATGTATGTGAATATCCAGATTTTTATAAAAGCATTTTTTGTCAACAGAAGGATGGACTTGACAGACTATGCCAGGAGGACAAGTGCCTTTTTATTAGAAAACAGAGCTACCCAGAGGGGCCTTTTCATTAGGATTTTCAGGAAAATCCATAAAATGGTTTGTTCAGCTGGACAAGGAGACAAAAAAGTGGCAACCATCCTTGCAAAGCAAATTTGTCAATTTGCTTCCTCAGCATTTGCAACCCTTCATTCTCAGACAGGCTTTGCTCCTGCAGGGACTGTGTGCTGCTGTCCCTGCCCTGCCAGAGGCATGCCACAGGACTGACCCTGGTCTCTGTAGTTGGGCAGCCTGCTCAGAGGCTTAAAATTAAGCACCTCAATAAGTCCTTAGCTGAACTGGGGCTTATCAGTAACATGTGACAATGCTAAAGGGTCCTGCATGCAGATAAACACCAAGTGGAGTATTGGCACTGAGAGGTGTAAGGACAAGCTCTGTCCTTGCTCTGCATCAGCTGTGAACTCAGCCAGGTGACTGCAAACTGAAAGTGTCCCTAGCCTGGAAATCATTTTGTTATTTTGCTTGCTTTGTAAATAGCCCCACTAGAGGGATACAAGATTTAATGACAAAAAGCAGGTTCCAAACTTTAGCCCAAGGAACAGAAGTGTTGTTCTTTGAGCTAGGAGATCCATTCTTCTGGTACAGATAGACCTGCCCATGAATAAGAGAGAACAGTGGGTTTGCTCCAAGTATGATGAACATTTAACATTCAAGCCTGAAAAAGTGCTCTGTTACTGGTGATTACTTGGCTAGCAGAAGCTGAGGCTAAATAAACAGCCTGAGGAGCAATCTGCAGTGGGTAATGGAAGCAGTGGAGGTCTCTTGCTAGGGGAAATCAGGAGGAAAGCAAATCTTCGAATTTCCTGCCTCAGGAATGGGATCTCCTACAACGGAGATCAGCAAAAATTGTGTGGTTCAAAAGATCCATGCAAAAGTCTCCATATGCCTGGTAGCCTGCTGTTTTGGGATCTCTGTATCTGCAGTGTTGAGCACCTTACATCCTCAGAAATCAGTGGGCTCTGTAAAAAAGTCAGGTGCCATTTGGGTTGGCTCAAAATATTGCAGTGAGAGAGTAAATGGGGGTCTGGACAAGTCCTCTGCCTGGGGAGAACATCTCTGCAGTACAACAAGATCCAGACCTTCGTGTTGGTTTTAGCAGGAAGAGTTGTAAGAACTCATTTCTGTGTCCCTGTCTAAGGCTCTCCAGGTGCTTTCTGGTATTGTTAGATAGACAAAATGGGGTGTGACAAGATGAAATTGTTACACCCATTTCACTGATGAGTAGACTGAGGCACATAAAAATTGACTTGTGTGATCATCAAACAAATCTGTCAGAGCTAGAACAGTGCCTTACAAAGTCTGTGTCTCAATTTTCTTGTCACAGCCTTTGCTTCCACCGTTCTCACCCACTGTGCATTGTCTCACAGCAAGAGCCTGGGGGAGGTAGGATAGTGAGGAGGAGAAATGGAGAAATGCCCTTCTTGAAGTTTTGTGCTTTCAAGCCTTGTCTGTTCATGGTGCTTGCTGTGGTTGCAGTACCTGCTCTGAATTGCTTCCTTTCAATCCCACAAGCTGAACATGTAGCCATGAAAGAAAAGGCAGGCATGAGCAAACCTTAGAATCTGAGGAAGAAACAATTTTGGAATGCTGCAGTCCCCACTCTTCAAACATAAATAATAAATTTCCTGCACTCCCATGTTCACTTATGCCTTCTTGCATAATGTCTTAATGAACTGAGAGAAGGAAATGTACCTTACAAATTAATGGGAAAAATCTTCCTTTGAAGGAGCAGAATTTCTCTGAGGTAGGATGCTTATTATTATGTGTTACTGTAAATGTTATGCTGAGGAGTCTGAATGACAAAGGTGGGAGAAAAGTCTCTCTGCTTATTGTCCTTGTCATTCTAGTCCTGTCTCATCCCACTGAAGTACACCTGAAGCAAAAGATGGGTGAAATTGCATGTGGAATCACTCTTGAAAATCACAGCAAGTTGTATGTAGTTGACACCAGCAGTGCCCAGGCTGTGCTCCAGCGATTTTTGGGGTCTACCAAGCCCAAAATCAGTGGCCTGACTGACCCAAGGGCCCATGACAGAGGATATGCCTGGTTTTTGCATGACTAGGATAGAGCAAGGTGGTGCTATGGTGTCTACAGCAGTCCAGGACCCTCTGAGTGCTTCTGTATCCTGGTCACTGGAAATATGGCTGCAGTGGGGTAGGGAGTGCAGAACCAAGTGAGTCAAGAACAAATCTGCTCCTATAATTCTACTTAGCCAGAGGTACTTCAGCACTTCTACTTAGTGATGCTCTGGTATATAAAATCTGGGCCTTTCCTAAAATGCACCCATAATGACTGAGGAAGCAATCAATATTTGAAGCAATCTGTTTCCAGGAAAGACAGAATACTCCTGTTGCTTTTTCATGGTATTGATGGTTACCCTGGGTTAGTGGGTCATACTGAGAGTGGGACAAACTGTGCTAGACCAAGAGTTATATTAGGAAAAGTCTGGAGAATCTTGTGCTACTTGAGTTAAAATGACAACTGTAAAATAAGAGTTGCTGCATAGTAGTAAACTCTGCTGCCAGAATGGCTTGCTGATATCTTGACCTGTTGAGCAAAAAAATAATTTACACTATGTGCTCTTGGAGACACTGCCTTTGCCCTGCACACCCTAAAATGGCTGTTTGTGTGTCAGCCTGCCCCATGGGAAAGGCCTCCTGGAGCACTGCATGCTGTGTCTGGGGAATGAATCAATCCCTGTCAGTCATCCAGATGCTGCTCCTCCCACGTGGACGTGGGGATGGCGCTGTAAGGGTCCATGATGACTTTTGCACAGCGAATGATCATCACAATCAGGAAGAGGCAGAGGAAGACAAAACATGCTAATGTCAGTCCCTTGTCCACGTCAACGTACACGGGCTCTGGGGTTGGCACCTCCATTGCTCAGGCCACTCTTCATCTGGGTTTGGATTTACTCCTAACATCATCAAGCACCTGCAAAACAAACACAGCGTCAGGCTGTCTTGGTTTGAAAGATAGGTGTTTGCTAAGGAGGGCAGGAGCTTTTTTGAAATGGAAAATGTAAGCTCCTTTCCTCCAAATTATTATAATTTTGAAATTAAGGAGCTCTTATGTGAAGATATGGGAATAGGAGTAACAGTCCTTTACTAGGAAAATCAAAACAAAAACACAGTAATACAAAAACCAAAACAGTCAGAGTCAGAATACAACCTGACACCCTGTTGATCAGGGTGTTGGTGGCAGTCTGATTAAATGGTTGCTGCATCCTCCTGGAGTGACAGATGTGGTTCTGTTAAAGCAATGGTCCTGTAGTTTTCTGCTGATGGTATAGTGGTGATGTAGGTGGACCTGGTCCTTTTCTGGTAATCTAGTGGAAAAAGGCTGCTCTGATGTTCCAAATCTCAGATTTTATCTAGGTGGGGAATGCTTGGCTCCTCCCCCTGGGTGGAGCATCTCCCAATGGGATGGTGTAATTTTATCAGTCATGCAGTGGGACTCAATGGCCCATTAACATAAGATACCTCCCTGGACAGAGGATGAGTTGTGGAAGAGATAAAGAACACTGCCCTACCTGGTTTTAACAGATGGTGATAGAATACACACTGCTGGTTACACCTTGCATTGCAGCCTAAGACACAGGCACAAGGGATTTCAGGGGTTGTACTGGGCACAGATAGATGTTACAGGTCTGATAAATTCTTGCAGAGAACACAATGGAAATGTTTTAGTTCAGCTGACTGAGAGATGTGAGAAGAAGAAACCTCATCTCCACCTTAATTTAGCCCACAAATGCTTCTTGCTAAAATATTAGACACTAAAAAGATGTTAAAAAAAATACAGAAGCAATAGTGAATGAGCAGTATCCACTTGAAATATCATCTCTTAAAAGAGGCACAGACACTGTTCTTGTCTCAGCATTTCCTAATCATAAAAATATTTCCATTCCTCTGCTAGTGTTAAAGATCAGACAAATGGCAGAGCAGACTGTTTCTGTCCCAATTTTCCTCTCTGTCCAAACATTCTCTGTCTCTCACTGGCACAAAGCAAAGTGAAAATTATGCGTACTTATTTTCCATAATCTTTTAATCTCTGGTACTCAAGGTTCTCCAGGCAGTAGAAGATTTTTTTAGGAGCAATATAATATTTAAGTGGATGTTTTATCAACCAGAGAGGTACAGGTGACTATGTGATTAGAACAAGGGTTATCTTATTCACTGCAGATGTCTGCATAGCTGAAGGTCTCCTCTGGCCTCCTCACCTGAATCCATAACCAAAATGACTTCAGCAGTGATTGAATCCCTCTGAAAGTTTGATTCTGGATAGTTCATCAGCTGATAACACAAACTGCTTTGCACAAGTGGTGAAGGAGAGGAAGTAACCTTATTTACTTACTTACTTAGCATTGAGTCACTGCCCAGGGATGGGGAAACTTCTCCTAAAATCCATGTTTGGCCAAGGTTGGAGGGAGAAGTGTTGGGGATTAGAGTGCAGAAGATCAGGAATATGGAATGCCTCTTTATAGCAAACAAAACAGTCATTCACATCAAATGCAGTAATCAATCTGAGAGCCAGTCCCTGCTTTAACTGGAGAGGAGAGATGGGAACAAGAAGATACTGAGCTATACAGAGGATTTGGTGAAACTGGGCTATCAAACAGCCCAGCTGCTCTCTACCACTACCTCAACACAGTGAGGAAGTCCCAGGTTTTGCTGCACAGACAAGTTTGCCTGTGTGTTTGCAGTGAGCTGGTGCTGCTGGCAGGGCTGTTGCAGTGGTGGTTCTCCTCTGGCTGGAGCATTTTGTTCCTGCAGCATTGTGCAGTGCCAGCTGCCAGTGGCTGTCCCAGAGACTCCTGAACTCCTGTGCCCTGCAAATCTTCCTCAGGGTGAATGGAACAACTTTTATTTTAAAAGCCCACAGTTTCTTCCCTGTCTCATAATTGGCTCCTTTTCAGGTGGTTTTCCAGCCTCACAACCTCCTAGATCCCACAAGGCAAGTACAAATCAGCTGGGCTCTTGAGTCTATTTTAAGCACATGGGTGTCAGATTTTTTTTTTTTTTTTAATTTCCTGAAAGCATAGAAATTACTGTGACAGCCAGTCCTGCAGCAGGGAAATGAAAGAAGCTGGTGACACAAAGTGAATTAAACCAAGCAGACACCTCATGATCTCATGTATTTACCAGTCACATCCTTAGGAGCTCATGAAGAAATCTCTGAGGAGTGAGGTCAGGCTTGTAATGCTCACCTTGCCTGGTCAGAGGTCTAATATTCCCAAGATACTCTGCTACCTCTCCATTTCACCAGCCAAGAGATCTTACATTGCAGTTTATAACTTCATTTGATGAAAAACAGGCTTGTCAGCAAAGCTGAGTATTAAGTATAAATACTTTATGAATACTTTATGAATACAAAAGAAAAAAATGTTATCAAAACTGTTAATGTAACCCAGTCTTTTCCTGCAGTGCTCTTGAGAAGCACCTAACAAGGATGGGTGTGATTTTTAAATTTTTTTCCCCCCTCCTGACATTCTGGGTGTTGTACCATATGGGGTTATTTCACCCTAAGTTGCCTCCTGCAGAATAGCAGAACTACCTGGTAATTTCCATCAGTACTGATCTTGGAGGGAAAACTGCATTTTCACTCAAATGTGCTTTCTTTGGAAAGATGAATAATTTACTCAGAAAATGATCAGAAGTTTCAAGTAGAGATCTATCCCTTGGAGATTTTCCTCTTCAAAATGGCATCAATCTCACAGAAATCTGGTTTAAGTGCTGCTTCTCTCTGCCTCCAGGACTGTGCCTGGANATTTTCCTCTTCAAAATGGCATCACTCAATCTCACAGAAATCTGGTCTAAGTGCTGCTTCCTTTTGCCTCCAGGACTGTGCCTGGAGGATGCTTCTCTCCTGCTGGAAGGGAAAGCACACTTTGGAAAGGACAGGCCAGGCAGAGGGCTGTACCCAGAGAGCACAGTGACAGGTTGTGGCATCTGAGCTGTAGTTTGCACAGTACATTATGGTGACAGCTTGAACCTAATGATTTCAGGTTCATATTGATCTGTTTTGACAAAAGTAGGCATTTTCAGTGGGACTAGAAATATTCTTTTCTAAAAAAGCTCTCTTCTTGAGGTAGTATAAATCACGTTTCCCTTCCTTCTGTTCTCCCCACAAACTTGGTAATGTTTTGATGCTGAGCACTATTCTGCATGAAGTCACTAGTGATGGCCAGTGTGTTTTTGGGGCTGGCCAGAAGGATCTGGCTTTCCAAGTGGCTGTCCTCACTCTCAGCTTGGCTGCTCACCTGCATGTGTCAGAGTGGAACCCTCTCCTGCAGGTCTGGCTTGTCAGAGGGCTCCTGGGAGTCATGGGAGGTTGGTGCCAGCAGGAATTTGGTGGTGTTCCATGCTGTAGGACACTGCAGCTGCATTCCAGCAGGCTTGGCAGGGCAGGGAGTCTTTGGTGCTGAGCAGAGCTGGGTGCTGGAATGGGGCTGTGCCTGAGGCAGTTGTCTCCAGATTCATTTATTGTGGCTGGAACACATTCTGCTCTAGATCAGGAGTCTGGGCACCAGCAAGAGACAGTCCCCAAATGCCAAAGGAGTTACTTGCATGTGTTCACCGGGACTGTTCCTCTTGGGAAAGTCCAGCTCCCAAATATTACCATGGACTTGCTATGTCCTGCTGTCTGCCAGCTCCTTGTACTCCTCCATCTCTGTACCAGCTGCACAACTTGTCCTGCTTGATTCCCATTTCCTTGGCCAGCACCTCCACTCCCCTTTCTCACTTCCCTGGTGCCATCAGCACAGCCAGGCTTGGAGTGGGGTGTGGAAGTGTCTCCTAGGTTGGGTCTGTGCTGGATGCTCTGCCTGCACATCCTGCCCTCCATCCCAGCCCTGGGGGATGTGCTGTGCAGGTGAGCAGAAGGGTTTTGCAGTCAATTTTTCTTGGTCTGGTGTGTGAAATCCATCAGTGCTGTTGAAATTAGCTCTCCCTCCAGCTACAAACTGGTTGGATGGATATTTTGCTCTTGTTTACTAGCAGGGTTGATGTTGACAGCATTGTGTGGGGGGGGAAAAAAACAAAAGATCAGCAGAAACAATTACAAAGTTTCATACTCGAATGATCGAGTTTTCTCTGAATAGTTGAATTGTAGAAAATTCCTTTTTTTTTTTCCCTAGATTGACAGCAATGAGTTGTAGAATTGTGTTTTTATAAATTTCTTCAGATTTGTTGAAAATGTGATTAGGTCTAAACAAAGCCAAAAGATGAAGAAGGACAATCCCTGGTTCACACTAGGCAATTTAGCCATGCTGAGTGTGCCTTCCTGTAAATCCTTGGGTGTTTCAGTGCAGTCTCTCCCCCTGTAACTCCTCTGAGAGCAGGTGTGTGCCACAGGCAGGCTCCCCCAGGGATGGAGCTGTGCTGGGTGAGTAGTTCAGCCCCAAAAGTGACTCTGTGCCCTTGGCTCCTTGATGGTTTCAGAGGCCAGCAGCACCAGGCAGCAGCTGAGTCTCTTCAGGAGGGTTGGCATGCTCGAGTTTTGGTGCCCTGCTCCCCTGGCTTGTTTTTGTGTCTCTGTTCTGAGCCCTGGAGCTGGGTCAGGGATGTGGCCCAGGGATGAGGAACCCTGTTCCTCACTGGAGACTCCATCCTGAGCATTTGGTCTTTGCTGGTTGTTTTGTTTCCTTGTGCCCTTTTCATGAGGGATTGCCACAGAAGAGAAATTATATTTAATTTTTATGACTTTATGCAGTATGTTGGCATCCTGCTTAGTACAAGCTCTCTGTAACACTTGTGCTCATCAGTGTGCCTGAATTTTGCATTCAGCCCTACCTATGCAAGATACTTTAAAAGATGTGTTTTTGGTTTTTTTCCTGACCTGACAACCTTGGCACTGTCACTTTAAATATAAACTAATCATGTACCACAAGCATTGCAGAGAGCTGATTCCTATGCTGGTTAATCATGTTTCAACTCATCTCAACCCTTAGGATTTATTTCAAAGCAGTGTCTGTTTTTGGTTTGTTGGTTTTTGGTTTTTTTTTCTTCTATAGTCCTTTCTCAAAACAACAGATGTACAGGGAGGGGAGGGAAGGGAAATGATGAGATTTCATGTATGCAAGCAGATCCATACCTTCCAGACCTGGGTAGGAAGCCTGTCACATCCCAGCATAGCAGCATTGTGGAGACAAAATCCTCCCTGTAGTCATATTTCAAAAGTTTTGTCACTCACTGGGGCTTTCACGGCGTCCGGGCTCTGCTCAGCTTCACCTCCACCCAGACCTGGAAGCAGTTCTCACCAGGATGTTCTGAGAAAAAAAAAAAAAAATAATAATTGAGGATTGCTGCTCACGCAGGATGGGGGCGTGACGGACGGGAATCAGCCTGAGGCACTCGGGTGCACTCACAGCATGGAGTCATTTGTCAGACATCCCTACAAGAACAGTTATGAGAGCAAGAGCAGTGTTCAAGCCTGAAGTCATATCAATAGTTCTTCTTAAACGAGCAGAAAATCGTATTTTTAAATCGTAGTGAAAGATCAGCCAGGTTTGAATTGATCCTGTGTATTTATTTGGGGTTTGGATGGTTTGTTTAAACAAAACTACTTGATTTATCAGAACTGATACACCAGGATTTAAAAACTATTAATTATTTACATTTTTTTTTTAGTCTGGGATGTTTGGGATAATATTTTTTTTATATGCATACAAAATAATTTCAACCAGCAACACTTGCTGGGTGACAAACCTGGATTTTTTCACATTGTTGTGGAAAGGAGTTCTGAGGTGTAGGATGGGAAGGCTGAGGAGAACAAGCCAAAAGCTGAGGCCCAGTTCTGAGTGAGGGGACTCAGCAGGACAGGGACTAGAGGTGAGTGGCCAGGAAGGAAGGTGAAATGCTGCTCCAGATAGGTATTGTGTGTTTGTCAAACAAAGTCACCTTCAACTGGAAGTTCAAATCTATACAGGAATAGCCTGGACACTTGATCATACTCTGATATTCTTAACAATCTACTTTTGATTAAAAACTCACTGCCTCTGAGCACAGGAGTCAAATGCAATAGATAGATACAGACAGATGAGCTTCTTGCTACAGCCAGAGAGCAATAATATGACCATTAGCTTAGTCTAAAAATTAATTGTCCTTTTATACTTACAATTCTTTCAGCAGAAAATCAATACTTCATTTCAGTAACTCTGCCTCCCTATAAGCATGATTTTTCCTGTGTAGCTGAAGGCAGGTTTAACCTTTGTTTTTAATTCACTGGCATTTTGTTATGGCTGTTGGACTATTTTATTCCTTGCTTTACATAATGACTTTAAAGTTTTATGCTTAGCTTAGTTTATGCAAACTCCTTTATTCGATCTAGCCCTCAGTTATGGTCAAGAGACAAATTCCCCTCCATATGTTTGTTTTTAGCTAGTTGTAAATCACTGGATGTCAGTATTCCATCAGAAGACTAAAGACATCATTTACAAGAGCCTAAAATTTGAAAACAAATAAACACATAAATCAATCTGGGGAAAGTTTTAAAAATTGCTGTTGCACAAATGTTTCCTCCCTACATAGCCCCATGGCAAGAATAACATTAATCTTCATTGAGAAAAAAGATGCAGCATACACTTAATTTAACTGTGGGCTGCTTATAACTTGAGAGGATCCTAAATCAAATAATCATTTCTCACTCACTTCAAGTAGCATGTGGAATTACTCATTAACAAAAGATTTTAAAAATAGTTGGTTGTGCTTGGGAACAAATCGCTGTTCAGAGCTGTGGAGTGAACTGATAGTTGGGATCTGGACTAAAAAGTGTTTCCAGCCTCCCAAAGCTCAACTTTTGTGAAAAAACCTTGACTAACCTTTGCTGAGGTGAGAACATCTGGGAATCTTTCTCAGAGACTGGAAGTAGTCATTCAGAGATAAAAAAGAGGAATGGGATCAGTGATGCACTTCATGGGCTGCTGGCTGGACACAAGAGTGGGAGTTGCTAGGACTGAAGTCCTGCAGGTAATGCAGGGTGATGTTGTCTTTGTATCAGTTGCTTTACAGTCCAGAGGGGAGCAGGAGGAGAAAGAAAAATCCAGAGCTGCCTCAGACCCAGCCCAGGGATTTTGCTTCCCCTCCCTGGCACTGTGCTGGGCTGGCCAGGCTCATCCCTGGGGAGGGGAGCTCTGTGACTCCTGTGTGTGCTGCAGGGACATTCCTTTGGTTCCCTGCTTGTGTTTCTGTGGTGAGAGAGCTGCAGGGATTGTACAGCGTGGTTCAGCCCATCCTCCCTGCAGTGCTGGCTTCCACCCTGGGGCTGTTTGGGAACATTGATTCATCCTTTAGTAGGTAATGCCTGGAAAATGCAAAGCAGTACCTGTGATATGAAGAGTTTAGATGAGCTTGAGAAGGAACATCTGTCTGAGCAGGACCATCCTTCATTCCATGTGTATTTTGATAAGGGGGCTGAAGCTGTTTCCTTATCACTGCTGAGATGCACTGAGTGCATCCCCTTTCATCAAGGCAAGAGGCAAAAGTAAAGGAGTCTTAGAGAAACAAATGGATTAGGCTTTTAAGCCATGGCTTGTAAGGTCTGAATAGATACGATATAAACTCATTTTAATGGAGTATCTGCTTTTTAAACTCTCTGCTCTTTAAATCCTCTGAAAGGAGACAAACAGGCCTGTTGGTCCTGGCAGTTGTTTTATAAATCAAACAATGACTGTTAGCCAGGAGAATTATAAGCAAAGATATGAAGAAATTTTTCACTGCAGCAAAGCTGACAAGGAGAAAAAACGACCCATATTTTCCTTTACTACTCTGAATTTTTTTATTATTTTCTTTTACAAAAACAAAAGGCTCACTTCAAGGTAGAAAAGGAACTACTTTTTACATAAATATTACCTTGAGGTTGTGATGTCCAGTGTTCTCCAACTTGCAGGATACCTCTCAGAGACCCATCTTTTGCCCTTTCATCTTGAAAAGCTACATACAGATCAGATTGAGGCTGTACCAATGTTTTTCCAGATGAGGAAAATATTATGGATGAATTCTCAGCAAAAATAGCTGGGTTATGCCTGTAGAACTGCTACAAATATAGGCAGAAAGAAATCATATAACCCTGCTTCATCTCTGAATCACTTATTTCAAATCAAAACAAAAAAGTTAAATTCTTGCTAATGAAAGTAACTCCTCGTCAAGAAAGTTTTAATAAATGAGCAGTAAAACATCAAAAATAGTTATAGGTGGTTTTGCCATTGTAATAGCTGCAGGTACTCTTTAATCCATGCTCATAACTAATTCATGCACTTTTTTTACAATAGACTTTTCTCAGATACTTCAGAAATTTTGGGGGAGAGGGATTAGATCAATTAAACATAAGCAAAAATCAAGCTCAAAGTCCAGAGTGTGTTTTGGCTCAAAACAAGACAAACTGACACAGGGGTTCCATCAAAGGCACTGCTCCTGTCTGCTCCTTTTCTGAACCAGTTTGGTCTGCAGGGGATGCTGAGGATGGGTGTTTGCAGCTTGTGCTTATGCACAAAACCTCCTGTGCTATTGCTGTGATTCTTTGTGGTGATCTAACCAGGGCTGTGATGCTAGCTGAACTACATCCTATCTTAAACTGGGAAAAAAAAAAAAAATCTTGCAAAGGAGTGTTAAAGACTGAATGAGTAAGCCTGAGATGTAGTAGAAGTATGGACCTGACTGCAAAGCAGGACATGAGGTTAAACACTGTCAGGTCACTGGGCAGAAATGGACCCCCAGGAGGAGCAGCCCCAGAGCCCAGAAATGTTCTTGGGTAAGGATGAGAAACCCCTAGAAAACAATGGCAAAACCAGCCTTACTTAAACAGACTTCTCTCTCCTCACTGGTATGAGCAATAGGAGGAAAGAATAATTGAAGATCTGGAATGAAAAGTTAGGGGGCCCAGGTGATCCAAATGAGTTTGGGTTAGGGCTGTTTCAGGGAGCAGAGCCTTGTGCTACGTGGGACTCCCACAGCAGCTCGTGCTTCTCTCCCTCTCCAGCTGGAAACCCAGAATTATTGCAGCATATTATCTAATTTCAGCTATAATTTGCCAACAGGAGAAGCAGAAATATCATTACTAGTTTTTCCCTGTTTTCTTTTCTCAAGAGAACAGTTTTTCTCCTGCTACTATAAGAACTGGGAGAATGGAAGTTGGCCAGTTTTCAGAGGCACTGAGTGCCTCCAGCACCATCTGGAACCAGTGTGAGCAGCCAAACAGTTCAACAGCACAGAAAATCTTCTTGTTTTCAGACCTTCCCCTTTCTGCACAGCTCTGTACATGAACACTGCACAAAAGATTCTTTCTGATGAGGATCCAGTTGGCATCCATATAAACTATATTTTCCACTGTCTCCCAACAGGGATGGATTGCATCTTCCTTCAGAGAGAGGCCAGATGATTTTTATTACAAATGAACCAAAACCTTGAGTCAGGACATGCATTATATTTTCCATGACAGCCCTGGCTGGAGTGAAGGATCCTGATAAGAATTTAAGGATAATTGAGGTCTAGTCTATAGCTCTGTAGGTAGGTAACAAATACAGCAGCCTCCAAATTTGGCATGTCACCAAGCGAGGCTGGGTGAAAGGATAAATGGCTCATTGCTGAGATGAGTGAGGATCAGTCAGGATCCTGAGTCTGAGCCCCAGCTGTTCATGGTCTCTGTCTCTTGTCCTTCCCAGGACATGTGGGCAATATCTAGTGTAGTAAATCAAATATGTCCAAGGCTGATTTTTGGCATCAAGGCTGGCTGGTAAAGAGCTGCCTGTGCAAATGGGGACAAACTTTTTAGCAGGGCCTGTTGTGTTAGGATAATGGGTAATGGTTTTAAACTAAACAGGATCTATTTAGATTAGATGTAAAGGAGAAAATTTTTAAACAGAGGGTGGTAAAACAGTGGATGCCCCACCTCTGGAAACATTCAAGGCAAGGTTGAACAAGGCTCTGAACAACTTGATCTAATTAAAGGTCTCCCAACTCATTGCAGGGTCTTGGAGCCTGATGATCTATAAAAATCCCTTCCAACCCAAACCATTCTGTGATTCTATGAAATCCTGCTAAACTTGGCCTCTGACAGATTGTTATGCTACAATGTGGTTTTATAGAGGGATGACAAATTAAACTTGTAAACTTTGAGTATCTCTTAGTTGGGTAATGCATTTATTAGAAGTGCCAGATGGGTGGGTATAAAAGGCAGTTTGTGTTTAATCAGACAGAAAAGAGTCAAAAATTATCTCTGAGAATGGTGAAGCAATTGTCCTCTTTCTGACTGGGCTTTGGTGGCAGGAGGTGGGCAGAACACCAATTTAGTGACCACCACCACAGCCTGACGTTGAAGACTGTCCAAACAGTGAAAAGTCACCCCAAGATTATCACCCTGGTTGTTGTTCTCATTTCTGGGGGATGTTCCCTGGATCACTTTTATGTGAATCCTCAGGTTCCCATGCCCTGGGGGGCTGCTCCAGGCCAGGCTCTGGTTCAACTTCCCTGCAGCAGCTCTGATCCATGCCAGTGATGGCTTTGGCCATGGCTTTGTTTGTGCTTGAGTTTTAGGGGTGACTGATGCTTTTTCATTCCCTCCTTCCCTCTCATCCCAACCTGTATTGAAGATATTCCCAAGTATAACCCATGGCCTGACTTCTACCTGTGTTTCCCTATGGGGTTTTTTCTGATCATGTACTCATGTACACTCTCTAAGTATACATGCAGCCTTTTCACCACATCAAGAAAGGTCCTTTTCCACAGCTGGAAGCTCATTGACTTTTCTATAAAACTTGTAGTCAGAAACACTCTTTAATTAAGACTGTACAGAAAAGAGCTTTGATTCCAGACGTGTGTTACAGCCTGATGTTGTTTTCTCTGTCACTGCAGCAGATTACTGGAAGTGTAGTCCTTGATTAAAAAGATTGTGGGCAATTACATTCCATCTCCACATCTTCAGCTAGATCAGTAGCTTGTCAGTGGGTCACTGGGAATCAGACTGCCAGAACCTTTGTACATGTTCAATTTATAAAGGACTGTTTTTGGCACAGCACCCATCAGTCCCAGACAGCCAATACCTTATTAATGCACCATTAGCCACAAGGAACATTTTAAAATGAACCTAATGTACAGGGAGCCGTGTGGGCTTGCCTGAACTGACTCAGCAGTTTGGAAGGTCTTTTCTCCCTTGCAGGGATCACACTGACTTCTGAATGTGCCCAGATGTCCCAAACCTAAATACTCTCTTACCCCTTGTAGCCATCTTTTATTTTGATTTTTATGGACTGGGATCACTGTGGTTTGAAAACAGAGAAGTGAGCTGAGGAATAGATACCTGCCATAAGGGAGTTTTCTTTAGGGTAACTAAAATGATCAAAGGGATGATCAGTTGCTTTATGAGTGTCTGAAGAAGATGGGAAAACGGTGGCTGAGGAATCATGTTTGAGCTATACAAAAATCACAGATCAGGCAAGTGGGAAAATTGTTTCCTCTCAATTAAAGAAAAAACCACCCGTTTTCAAAACAGGTAAATTTGGAGACATTCAATGAACTAGTAGACAATCAGCTTTTTATTGAAGAAAGGACTTCTTTATTCAGCAGGTAGAGACTTCCCAAGACTTGCTACTACAGAGAACTGGAGACAGTACCAGCAGGCCTTTTGAACTGGATGAATTACAGACAATAGGTCCAGAAATAGACCCTGAAACCACTAATCAGAGGTCTTCCCTATGACTTCCTAATACAGCAGTGGTGGGTGTTGGAGGATGGTATGCCAAATGTGACCAGGTCAACACAGTGTCCCTAATGAACATCTCCTCTCAGACCACTGGGCTGTCCCAGCAGCAGCTTTCTTATGTTCTTATTTCTTGGATTACCAATGCTTTTGGGCTGCCTCTGGAAAGCCCCTTTAAGAGAAGAGCAGGTATTTAAGATCTGATTGAATTTCACCTTCAATCTCTATTTGTACCTGTAAGTAATACAGCTCTAATACTTTAAAACCAAGCACTGATCTCTGCTTCTGGTTTAACTCTGTCGCTTTATATTTACTGAATATATTTATATTCAGTGCAATAATGAGATTCCTCAAAATCTCTTCATGCATGAAAAGAAACTAAACTCAAACAGCTCAGTCTTATGAATAATAAGGTGAGATGTGTCCCAGTGGGTCTCTGCCTGTCCATGGCTGGTATTTCTTTATTGTCACAGGCTTGTTTTTATGCCCATGCTCTTGGAAGTTTAATTAATTGCAAATGCAGGCAATGGGGAGTTGCTTGCAGTACAGGTGACTTTGGGCCAGAAGCAAGTGTACATCTAACATACAGGAATGATTTCCCCACATCTGTGTGTGCTGAAGAAGACACAATTACCTTTGAGCACCATCTCACCAGACACATAGCTCAGCACAGAGCATCCAGCCAGTGATCTTTGAAACTGTGCAGGGAGCACGACATGATGACACCATTAGGATTAACTAGATTTTCCTACCTCATTTGGTGTACTTCTGGGTGAAGATTTATGCTAGAACTAACAGGACTGCAGTCACGACTCAATACAGACCTAGATTTTTCTAAGGCAAATTTTTATATATGTGCAAATGCAGATCTGGACCTTATTTTTTTTTTATTTTTTTTTTAAATAAAGTATTCTTTGTTTCCCCCAGGCTGTTTACTGTTTTCCCTGCAAGGTCTTCTAGAAGATCCTAGTGCTAGGGAATGACTCCAGATCTCCCACAGGTTCAGTGTGCTGTAGCTGAGCCTGGAGCATCTGGAAGGAGAGGACACTGAGCTCAAAAGCAGCCCTTGCTTTTCAGTTGCTCAGCTGCAGTTCTGCCTGGTGCTGTTCCATCAGTGCTGAGCTCAGATGCTGCTCCTGCTCATGTGCCAGTGACTGTCAGACTTCTTAAAACAGGGGTTTGATTGAGGAGTGGGGAGTGAAGTGGCAGAAGGAGATTTATAACTCCACTGTAGTTCAGCATAGGTCTGCTCTTAGAAGGGAAACAAGGGCAACTGGTTTTGCCCAGTTCTGCAGTGTTTCTGGTTCACAGGAAAAAAGCCTCAGATCTTCTCCCATGTCACTGCAGATTAACATATAGAATTATCTGGATGCTGTGGCTGAGGGAAAATGGTTCCCTCTATACTAAAAAACCCTGACATTCTCTTTTGGAAGCTCTGTGTAGGTACAGCCTGGCATGCAGAGGTGTGTGAGATGCTCAGGGAATGTGCAGGGGCAGCTAACACAGTCACAGGGATTATCTATGGCAGGACAAGGCAAGGGGCCATGCTTTGTTTCAAGTTGTCTCTTTAGAGCAGGTTCTTCAAGTCACCTGTAACAGTGAAGCACAGACCTCAAATCTAGCTGAGTTTAGGAACTAACACCTCCACAGGAAGGCGAATAAAATCTTATGCCTTCTATTTTTCCAAATTACTGAAATGAATTATTAACTGAGAAGATGCTAAGCAAAGGTACCAGGAAGCTCTTTGAAAAGCAGAAACCTCCAACATTGCCCCCCAGTCTGCCAGCCTGGGCTCTGCCTTCTCTTGGAATGCTCTGCAAAGGGGACTTTGCAAATGCAGATTTCCTCCAGCATCTCTGTCCATGTACAGAACAGCCCCAGCTGCACCCTCAGCTCTGAGGGGGGCAGCAGTGGCAGGTAGCCTGGGAGTGCTGTAAAATTCAGTTCTGGTAAATATGCCAAGCAGGAAGGGCACGTGTAGGCTGGTGGCTCAAGCAGATGGAAGGAGGCTGGGGAGCCTGCTCACACACACTGATGTGGTGTCACCAAGGTCAGCAGCCCTGGGGTGACACACAGAGTAAATAATGGGGCAGTGTGGCAGGGCTGCCTCAGGCTCCCTTCCTGGGCTGAAGGAACACTGCTTTACAAACCACTCAAAAGCTGTGAGATATACAGCACTCACTAGAAAACAGCTCTTTATGGGCATGCTAAAATATGGCCTGCATGTGGCTGATACCTCTCTTTGAATGACTTTCCCCTAGCAGAGTAAAATATCTGGCTTCTATTTACATAACTGTGAGCACCCTTGAACTAAATTAGTTTTGTAAATGTTGGACAGGCAGTGGGAGGGTTGATTTCTAGAGAAATTCTTTTAATAATAAAGTGCCTCATAAAAACTGCATTGACTTCAACCAGGCAGACTGTGGGCAGCTAGAAACTTCTGACTGCTTCACTTCAACCCAGTGCTTTGGGGCTAAGCAAAACACAAATGCCACCATGGTTCTGGCAAATGTCCCTCATGAGCAGGAAAATCAGGGGCAGCACTATTTACTGGTGGGTCAGAGCTGAGGAGAGTGTGATACTCAGTACTTGTGCTTCCAAGACACCTCTGTGAAATCAGTGGGATGTACAGGCTGGCAGCCTACACTTGGCATCTCCCATCCTGAGCAGTGCTATGACAAACACAAACTTTAGACCTCCTCCCCCTCAGCCTTTTTTATTCCATGCTCACTACTGACTTTGCAGTGAGACAGACACTGGGGTTTGTGCATTGCTGGGGTCATTTGTCTGAAGGTACCATCTCAACAGCTTCCAAGGCCTCCATAAAATCAGCTTTGAGAGCTAAACAGTCTCAGGAAACCCTGCTGAACTTTTTTTCCTCAGGAAAGCCTTACTGCCAGAAAGGATGCTCTGATGGGAACACTGCATTCCCAAGCCAAATTGCCCTTGGAATCACTTCCCCTTCTCTGCCAGCTAATAAAACCCTAATTTTCTCAAAGGGAAGTTCAAGCAGAGTTTTGACTTTGAAAAATAAGTGCCAGCAATTATCTGCTGTTTTATACAGCCAATTCTATTGATATGTAATATTTAATAGGAAGTGTTTAAATATTATAGTAGCAGCATAAAAACCTGCACTTGACCACAAAGAACAGTGTCCAAATTATTCCTTTGGAATCTACTGAAGGTATAGTTTAAAGTAAGTCTTCCAGAGGTCTGATAGGCTGTCTTGTCACCACTTAAAACTTCTCCTGTGAAGTAGTTTCCTGAATGCTGCCCTGGCGTGGGTCTGTTTGATATATGGGTTTGTTTGATATATTTTTTTTTCCCTTGGTGACCTACTGCAGTGGACACCAATTAAAGCATTTGGCAGGTTTCTCATAAATATAACCTTGAAACTGTGGAGCAATCTACTGGTGAAACGTGGCCAGCCTGTGCATATCTGTCCATCAAATGACCCTGTAAATGCCCTGGTTAGGAAGGAAAGCAGATTTAAGGAACTGGGGATATCCTCCCTACACACCACCCTGGTGCAGTTTATACTGCAGGGACTCCTCTCCACCCCCTTCTATTTCAGGTCTTCTGACAAAGCTAATTATGGCACCAAGTGACTTGCATCAATGACATTCAGGGAACACAAGCATTTGTGGGCTTGGGACTTCTTGAGCGTTGCCCTGTCTGCAAATTTTTCTTCTTCCAGTGAAAGTGTAATGGTTTGCTATTTATATATGTTTAGGAAAACTCCTTTGCTAAACATTCACCTTTTCTACTTTACCACCAGTCTTGGATAATGAATATCCTCAGAGACCTGCTCTGTTATAGGCAGGGAACTCTAAAACCTATCTTCCCTTCTGTTATGTTTCTTTAAGCTTGAGAAGCAACATTGCTTTTCTAACTCTAAAAACATAGTCTGGGAACTGGATCTAGGTTCTTTGCTACCTCATGAATCACCACAGAGGGAATGATTCTGCACTGGAACTTGGAACAGCCTGATAATTCAGGAGCCAGGAGACATCCTAGCTCCCACACACACCCTGGCCTTACATATGGCATTGCTGCATTGCTACTGGATATAAAAAGCCTTACAGGATCTGCTTCAGTCAGGAAGCAGCTGGGACTGTGAATGCAGATGAGAAATAGACTTAATTCACTCAAGGAAAACGAGGCCAATAGAAAATGAACATTATTTTCCTGTCTATAATTGCATTTTAAGTGCATAATAAGTAGATGGTGGTAACTATGTGCTAAAGGGTCCAACTGTTCTTAATTGATTAAAATAGCTTCTGAAGGCTGTTCTGCTGTGGATTTAACACAACGTGTTCTACCATTGCACCAGGATGAGTTTGGAGTTAGCTGTGTGTCTCTTCTCTAGGTCAGAGAGTTTTGCACAGTTCAGAGAGTATCACTTGGTCCTGACTGTCACCTGCCTCTGTCCCACTGACCTCACTAGAGGGGAACTGCAATATATCAGCACCTAAACCCTGCTGTCTCTCACACAAGCTGAGTCTTTCCCAGTGGTTAGTATAACATTCAGCTTCTCGAAATAAGCAGAGATTGGTGGTCAGACATGCTGAGCTGGGGGCATTGTGCCCAGCTGTTCTTTTCTTTATTTCTTTCCCTCTACCCCAATGGCAAATCTCTGATATCAAACTCTGTGGTGTTTCAGTTTGAATGAGTTAAATTTCCCCCTCAATAACCCAGAGCAGTCCTGGGAGTGAGCACAGGATCAGCCACGCTGGCAAACTGCAGGGAGGGGAGGGTGAGGAGGGTTTGGGATGGACAGGTGGATAAAATCATTTATCCCAGGCCAGCAGGGTGAGGGGGACCATGCCTGCCTCTATCCTGGTAAATATTGCATTAAGTTAAAGAAGCATGGTGAGACAGGAACTGAGTTTATCCTCTGTGGGAACTTCAGACCTGGGACTGTTTCTGAGTTCTTGTATTTCATATCTCAGAGATGGGGGGAATAAAGGTGAATATTTTCCCTGTAAGATGAGGTAGAAAAATCAAGAGTGTCTTTTCTCTGTGCAAGGAAGATATTAGGAAAAGTAGTTTTCAGTAGGATCCTAGAATGAAAACACAATTTATCCTACCAAAGGTTTTGTTCTCCAGCCAGAGAATGAGGAGTGCAATTCTGAAGTGTCTTGAAGTTGGCTGCAGTACAGGTTGCTCAATATTAATTAAAAAAGAAATAACAACAGCGTAATCATTATGGCCAGCCCAGTGTTTTATTCCACCTTCTTTAAATAGACTAAATAAATCACTGACTTAATAAATATTTCCCACGAAGTAGCATGGCAACTGCTGCAGTTCACTGGCAGGTGTGCAGACAGCAGAGTCCTGGCAGAACCTGAGCACACACATTTGCAAGGCAGCATCTCTGGTCCTTGTCTTTAATTGCATGCCTTAAATCACACAACCCATCTTGCTCTAGGCTCTGTGTCTCATCTGTGTCTTATGTTAACCTGCTGTCAAAATAAATTTGATTTGTAAATATACAAGAGCTGGGCTGGTACTTCAACTGTAGATCACTTACCTGAATGCAGTTTTCATGCCAGGATTTAAGCCTGGCTTTAAATAGGTACTAAGGGCAGACCTGAGAATAAAGCAGTGAGGACAAGATATATAATTGCATTTAGGTTCTTAATTTCCTGTAGACTTGCTTAACACTTCACAGATTCACAGAATGTTCTGATCTGGAACATGAGGATTATTGAGTCTAGCTTTGAGTAAATGGTCCATGTGGGGATTGAGCCCCAACCTTGGTGTTATCAGCACCCTGCTNCTATGCCTTTGGCTTTTAACCTAAGTCCAGCTAATGCTGTTAGATTTAAAGCATGTGCTTGGTTTGCTGGATGGCACCTGGAATTGCCTGTGCATTGCAGTCTCTGTACTGGACATGGCACTTCTCCCAGTCTCCACCTTTATTATTGAATGTTGAGGCAGAAAATTAAAGCATTGCTAATTGAAGTAGGAAGGAACTTCCCAACTTTAAAAATCAATGGATTTATCTGGAACCCTCCCTGGAATTCAGATGGTTTCCTCATATCTCAAGAAAGAGTAACTATCTCTTCCCTGTAGGTTAATGTGTATGAAATAATTTTAATCCATGTAATAAATGATATGAGATTGAGCTGAAAGAAAACCAAATAATAAATCTGTGCTTACCATGCATATTAGTTTAAAAAAGGCTCAAAATAACTTGGTTAGTAAATGAATACGAAGCCTTTGACAACATGGGTGCTTCAGACTAATATCCACACAGCTGCTAAAATGGAAGTTTGTCATCCTGAGTATTAAATGGAAGGAAGGTCAGAAAAATTAATTAAACAAGTATGTAGGAAGCCTGACCTAGCAGCCATTAGAAACTAAAATCAATGGGTATTTGTCTTGCAGGACAAAACCATTACTGCTTACAGAAACATTAAAGAACCATGGACTTGGACCAAGTAGATAGAAATCTATTTTGGAAGGCTTTTCTTCTTAGCACAGGACCTTTTCAAGAGCATTTAATTGCACTTTTTCATTTTGGAACTGACTGGTAAATCCTATACCAACATTGACTGAGACCACAGCCTCACATAACCCCTGGAGCAGCATTTGCCCTAAACAACAGCAAATTTGTCAATGCCTGACTTTATTAATATGAAAGCAAGGGTTATTGTAGCAGAAAGAGAGTTCTCTGTGATAAGCCTTTGGCCAGGGTTGTAACAAGCTCCATTTTAAGTTTCAAACTGCAGTGATGTTAGCAAATGACAAAACCAGCCTTGGCTCCTGGCATGTGCTGCAGTTCATGAATGGCAGTTCTGTCACTGTCAGAACTCAGAAGACAGCACAGGCCAGACCTGTGGGAAACATCCTCAGGATACCTGGAGTTCCATGTTCTTATCTGGGAGACATGCAGTAAATAACACCAGCACATATTCATTTTTGCCTTATTTTGCAGCTTGGAGAGAGGTTTTTGCCTGTTTCAGTCATGTTAGGATCATGTCTGCAGTGCCTCTGAACCCTTCCCAAGAATGGCAGCAGTCATCTCCAGGCTGAGTATCCCAAGTTATTGCTCAGTGTATCACAGGCTGCTCTTGGGTCTCTGAATGATTTATCCTTTGTATTTCACAGGACACAACACTGGTAATTGCAGTTAGATCTTTCAAGTGCTAATCTTGTAAGAAGAAAGACTATTTAACTTTCAGATTTATTCGCTTATGGCCTACATGTTGCCAGACTCTAATTGTAGATAAAGCTCACCAAATGCTGGATTTGGTGACAATAATATAATCTGGGAGTGTTTCACTGGAAGCTCTGAGCAGTGACTGGGAATAAAACTTCTCCCTGGTTGATGTGGTTTAGCTGTAGATAAATAAGCACTGTGTGCTTTGGTACATTCCCCATGCATTCTGCTTCAGTGGTTCACTTCCTCTTATTTTGATTTATTTTTTTTTTCCGACATAAACTTAACATAAGACAGAGCTGTGCAAACTTGATAACCTCAAGGAATTATTTGGGACACAGTGATCTAGGCATAATTCTCTCCTCCTTCTTACCCATAAACAACAAAGGCCATAAATCACCTTCCATCTGCTTTGGCATGCAGTGGCACTCAGGAAATGCTATGCAGAGCTCTCCATCATGCAAATCTAGGCTGGGACCCTGTGGCTGGTGAAGACTTCCAAACAGCAAGCAAAGAAAACCATAAGACTAAATCTTGATTCCTTATTGCTTTCTGTTTTTTGGTTTTTTCTTGTTGCTGTTATTTTTTGGGGTTCTTTCAGTTTGGCCCTTTTTTGTGTGTGTATAGAAAAGAAACAATCAAACCAAATCACATAAAACAATGTGTGCACATACTACAGCACCTATCTATTGCTCTGCCTTTACCTTAAAAACATCCTTTTCCTCATTTGACAGCCTCTGAACTTGGTGAATTTTATGAATCCTGTTTTAAAATATGAGAGAATTGAGCTGTATAGTGCCAGCTTTTTCAGGGGGCGGATGGGTGGGTGGGGTGTGATTTTTAAGAGAAAATCTTCTTTTTAAAGGTTTGACTCTAGATACCTAAAGTGACTCTCCACTCTGTCTGAAAATGTGCACTCAAACTTTAAACTACACACTGTAATATTCAGTTGTTAAGGCAACAAATTATGTGAGCAGGGTGTTTTACTGCTGTTATTTGAACACCTTGGAAATGCTGAGGCATATTAAAATATTTTGAAGGCATTTAATGAATAATAAATGTATTTATTATTGCTGTGCCACTCAAGCAGGGAAAACAACATCAGCTTGTGTGAAAATACGTCGGCAACTGCTCTGCAGCAAACAGAAGTTGATTATACACAAATCTTTCCTGTGGCTGGGGCAGAAGTATTTTCCTGAATGCCTTTTACACACCATTCCTTCCTTTTTGCAAAGGAGAATTGTGCTTTTCCCTCTTTGCATGCGCTTGCACTTCCTCACCTTTTTTTAGTTCCAGCAACTGGAAACTATTTCTTCCTTCTCCTTTTTTGTAACCTGGTGAAAATGTGCTTTTATTCCTTCACAAATTCCTTTTCTAAACAGGACCCAGCAAAGACTTTACGGAGCAGTGATTTTCACAGCAGCCTTTCAGCGTCCCCAGAGTTGTTCTGCTGTACAAGCAAATGCAGTGTATTTCTGAGAAGGATTGAAAGTAAATTACTTCAGGTTTTCTGCTCTGTACTCACACCAGTGTTTTAAGCACAGCTTCTCAGAAAGTTACAGAGATATGAAAATATATCTAAAAGAAAGAGGTATACAGAATCACCTTTGCTATTTTGATGTGATTATTATTCATTCAAATGCATTCTCGCCTGCTGAATGTATTTTTACAAGACCTTTAGTAATTATTTCACACCCTGCATGTTAATTTGTTTATGGGCCCAATAAGCAACATGTTAATGCAAGTTTATATTAGCAAGAGCCGTGTGGGGAAAAAAAAGAAAGTGCTAATACAATGGGAAGAAACTGTAAGAACAGAAATCAGAAAATTTTGCTGAGCAAACCTGTTTAGAAATAGAATTCAGCCTTTGTATATATAAAGGAGGAAACTCCTTAAGATAACCTTACAAAGAGATCAAATGGGGGGGAAAAGTGCAGTAGTTAGCCCATGTTCTGTGATAAAAGTAAATTATTGTAGCAACTTGATTGTTCCTCTCCTTTTTACTCTGACATAAATTGCACTTACAGCATTTACTGATTTTTATTTCATGATAACACGCATATGGAAAAAAAATACAGTAAGTACTGGACCAGATCCCAGTTTTCTCACCTCTACATTTTTGATCTTCTAATTTTATTCCTTATTTTAAAGTTCTCTTTGATTTGGCTTTCAAGGTGAGGAATATTCTTGACAGCAGCAGTGACATGGCACAACAGCAGGACTGGCACAGCCATCTGAACCTTTTTGGAGCTGCTCCTGCTTTCTCCTCTCTCTTACAGTAGCATTTTGCAAAATTCATTCTTTTAGAGAGTAATGCTTTAATAATGGAGGAAAAACACAAGTTTAGAATAAGCTGCTGTTTGCTGCTATGAAGTAAGGTGGGAGATTAAATAATAGATCATGTACAGGAAAGGTTGAAAATTAGTCTAATCACTCAAAAATTCTGAAGGAACAGATATTCTATTTCCCCCTGCTGGTTACTACTCTGTTTTATGGTTTAAACTGCTTTAAAAATGCTGACTTTCTCTATGCCATAGAACTTCAAAATATTTCAGAGAAGTGCTATTGGGCAGTTGTGTAATAAAATTACTGTCTGCTTGCAATCATATATTCTGCTGCTGTCCAAAGATCATCTTCTCTCAGGACACCCACAGAATTTAATAGAGCTGGGGGAGAAATTTTTCTCTTCCTGATCAAACTTATCACATTTCCCAGACAATCAATGGGTGAGACACTTTGTTGGCTTGTGTGGTGAAGAGGGGGAAAAGCAAGGAAAATGTCCTAGCCAAGGAGCTGGGGCTCTAGTTTGGTGCTTTAGAATTATTCCTTCCACAAGCCCCTTCCTCCCTGAAGAGCTGAGCACCTTGGTGGTGCTGCTCTGGCTCTGGGTGAGGCAGTCCTGGTCTTCTTGCAGAAAACAGATCTGAGGTGCTGCATCTGTGTGTTGGTTATGGACCAAGATCTCTTCTCAGGGAAATAGTGATGGCAGTGCTCTTTGAGAGGCTCCCAGAGCTCCTCTGCCTCTTCTCCCCCCATT
>VZTT01012841.1:69925-81693 GCA_013400855.1 Buphagus erythrorhynchus | reverse complement strand
CCAGGAGGGGCTGCTCACCATGGCCAGGGTTTGCAAGGTCACAAGCTCCTGTACCCCTTTTTTTTTTTTTGCAGCATAAACATCACCAAAAATACTCCCAATATACCTTCCATAAAAGACTTTTAGGTTCTGATGCAGAGTCGGTGGGAGTCTCCTCATTGCATTCCATGGATATGGGATCAAGACCCAAATCAGAAGGCAGCTGGGGAAAATCTCCTTCACAGATGCAATTCTGAGTTTGTTTGTGGTTTTTTCCTGTTGTTTTTTTTTTTTTCTTGCTATTACCAACCTGTTCCTGTTCTCCAGGCAATTCTTAAAAGAGCTCATTACTAAGATGTGGCAGAAGGAAAATGATATGGAGTGAAAGCAGGTGTTTCCAAACAGGAGAATCTGCTTCTTGCCAGAAAATACCCATAGTGAGCATGGAGATGAGAACTGTCAGTGCTGTAATGGTGTGACAGAGCCTGAATGGGAGAGAATATAATGCAAGTCATCTTCAGTGTGCTGACCAAATATAGCACATGAAAAGAATAAGGAGAGATATTTCTGAATACTTTTGCAGCTGAACAAGAATTGGATCAGGTTTACTTGGGTATTTCCTTTCTATTTGCTTGCAACTTGCAAAACTGCAGTGATGATACAGTGAATTCAGAGGCAGAATATAATCCAGAAAACACCATTTTCTGATGGTTTTCTGTTGCAGATGGTTGAAAATCTCTCAATTTTTCTTCCTGGGAAACATTTCTGCTGGCTGTAAGACACAAAGACGGTCATGTAGTGTTGTAAAAAATAGAGACAAAACAGAAGCAAGTAACGTTTTGTAAAGTTGTGATTCTCAATATAGGGATTATCTAAATTTTAACCTTGTGTGATTTTCATATGTGGTGATGCTTTTGAAGCTCTGCTGAGGTTACTGTGCAAGGATATAAAATTCTTTATTCTAAAATGCTCCCATGTGCTTGAAGATGAAAGCTTTGAAGCATAAATCCTTAAGAATACCCCAAAATGGAAGACAAAAAGATTGCAATGTTTATTTTTTCAGAGTTCAGTCTTTTTGGTTTAGTTACTTTGAGTTTCTTGACTTTGGGCAATTATGACTTATGATTTGGGGTTCTAATAATGGGAGACACCTTCTTGACAAGATCTTGCTGACAAAAATTGGCTCCCTCTGTGTTGGTAGCTGAGGTTTCCTCTTCTTTTCATTTTCATTCTTTTCACTGTTTTTTGTAGTCTCTGATGTAGCTTTTGGCTCATGGCTCTCACCAGGCTTTTTAAAAATCACTTCCCTGGAAGTGTTCAAGGAGAGATTGGATGGAGCTCTGAGCATCCTGGTCTAGTGAAGGTTCCTTGCCCGTGGCAGGGAGTTGGAATGAGATGAGCTTTAAGGCCCCTTCCAACCCAAATCACTCTGTGATTCTGTAATTGATCTCCTCCCAGCTGAATTATGCTCAGACTGAGGGCTGGATTCTAAACTAAACTGGTGAAAATCCAAAACAGTTCTGCAATATATGGTGTGATATGGTTATTTGGTAAGAAGTCATAGAAATATTGATGATGTTGATAGAGGGAGTGAGTGCTTGAATTTAAATTTGGAAACAAAACTGGATGGGTGACATCAGCTGCCTTGGACTAGTTTATAAGACAAACTAAATGTGTGAAGCAGCAAATTCTCCAGTAATCAAGAAATCAATCAGATGTGGCAGGGAGAGAAATGGAAGGCTTTTCCACTAGGTAGTTTAGATTTGCTTGGGTATGTGATTCTTTATAGCCATCAGCACTGATTAAAAGTCTAAAGCAAAGCCTTGAAGGAAAACCTGTGATTTATGATAAAAAGAAATAAATCATTCCCTACTTCTAGCAGAAGAAATGTGAGCATCTGTGTTTTCAGCAACCTTCTGTCTCATTTCCTCATCTCTCCCTCTGAACAAAGTCCTGACTGACACTGGGGGAATACAATGTTCTTCCTGTCTAGGAATCTCTCTGGCTGGCTACTATGAATTCTGAGCATCCATGGATAGGATCCCCAGAGGCTTAGTCTCCCCAGGGCTGGATGAAATAGATTTGAAACTCAAATGCTAAAATCATGCTGAGAAGAGGTGTGTGTCTCTGCAGTCATCGTTCAAGCAAACCCTCGTTTAGTTCACAGGCTGTTTCCTTTGTATTTGTGTCCAAAAGGAAAGAAAAGATCATTAAAGGTTCCATGAACTCATGAAGATTCAGAGCTGAGCACACGGCATTTGGAGTTTCTTCCAGATGTTTCAGTGAAAATCAGACACTGATTTGCAGTTTGTTGCTCATGGCCAAGTTTGTTAGAACACAGACTTCCACAGCCTTCTTTTAAAGTTCAATGTCTTGAATAATCCTCCAAAAAGCCAGATGCCAGAATTCTTGCCTAAAGCTTTAAGGAATAGGTGCAGAAGGTGATGGAATCGTGGGCCAGTTCTTCTGCACCTTCTGAAGGTCGCCCTGCCTTACCAGGTGCACTTGCAAAAAACTTTGCCAGACATAGCGTGTGATCTTTCTAATTCTGCATGGGGTTTGTGTGCAGATCTACACCTTTTGAATAGCCCTTGGGAAAGGCAGGTGCATCATTTTTGCTCCTGTTTTAAATGACAGCTCAGGCTGCAGGCTTTAGGAAGTACTCAATCCTAGTCCTTTAATCCTCCTTGAATGCCACTGCACTGCTGCTTTACTCACAGTAGGTTCTGTGGTTTGTGTGGGTGTGGAAAGTGAGGACACTCGCTGTGGCAAATGAAGTATCCTAAATTGTAGCTATTACAGAGTATTAAGTAATTGCCCTTGGAAAGAAATCATAGTAGAAAATAATAGCATATTTATTTTGTTGTTGAAAATGGACTGTCTAAGCATATATCTGAAAATCCCAATTAAATTCAATCTTGATGCTCACAGCAGATAAGTATAATGATTCTGAAAGATTTTCTTTCATACATATGAATAAAATAATTACTATGCAGCATATCTAAATAGGTGATGCCATCAGAAAGTCTACCCTTGAAAAACAAGAAAGGAAGAAAATGTCCTTTTTTTTGTAGTCAGAAAGAAAGTATTGACTATTTATGTGGCACATTTTGGATGTCACTAGCTGTAAGATGTATTTCTTTATAAACATGACAGTTCTACTAAGCATGGCACAAAAATTCCCCGCTCTTGTACGAACACAGCTAAACTTATCTCTTTGAGAATGTGCTGAATGTTGTGTCTTTTAATGTGACATCCTCTGCGCCATTGGTTCCTGGTGCAACAATGACACACACTTTCACTGGGCTTTGAAATTATGCAGCATCTTTATCCACCCACTGTATATTCTTTTATCCAGTTTTGTACTGGAAGTTTTGCCTCTGGTACTTAAATGACAGTTGTATTTCTTGCTGTCAGGGGAAGCTCGCCATGCTTCTACATGTCAAAAACTGGTAGAAATACAGTGATGCAAATTAAAGTGGTTCAGGTGACTACAAATGTTGAGCAGCTACTCTTCATTAATTAAATTGACTTGCAGCTCATTACTGGCAATGTAGGACAAAATTAGTAAACTTCTCTTGGCATGTTTCTCTCTCAGATTGCAATGTAATAAAGTGAACTTGACTTCTGAGGCAAGGCTCCTGCCAGAGTTACTTACAGACAAGATGAGGTGAAAACATTTGTTTACTAATATGCTTATTCTAGACTGAGAAATTAGATTTTATACCTAATGTTCTTCATTTTACATTTGACATGAACAATAATATTTGGCAAATAATTCTGAGGTTCCAGTTCAGGAAACACATTTTGATTAAAGACTCAGAATTGCATGAAAGCTTAAAACCAGACATAATCTTTCTTTTTTTTCTTGTGATTCTCATTAAGAATCCAGTGACTTTCCAACATCAACTCTTTCTTTGCATTTCTTTCCCTCCTCCGTTTTCTACCTCAGAGGAAATAATTTGAAAACAGTAGCTTGTTAAATTACCAGAGTTAGTTTACCTGAAAACATCTGATGATAATGACATCAAAACTGTCTGTTCTGAGCACATTTTAGTTAATATCCCTGCTCTTTCCTCATGACAGACATACCAACACTAGCTTAATAATGCTTAGTCAGAGATACCTTACAATAAATTCACATATCTTCCAACTTTGCTACTGGCTTTGCTGGAAATCTCGATGGAGAAAACAGGGGCAGATGAGGCACAGACGGATTGTGAGCCCATGACTGGAAAAATTGCACTGATCTTAGGTTCAGGTCCTTAAATGAGAGCAGCTATAGCACCTATCAAAGGCTCATAAACAGAAGGGGAGACATGGGGATTGGAGAGAAAGGGAGGAGGGGAGCAGATCAGATTCAGATGTGATCCACCCTCCTTGTAGATTTGTCCATCTTCAAAGTTGTACAGCTAATGAAGAATAATTGGCATTTATTAATTTCGCATTATCTTAGCAATTGCAACTCAATAGCACCATATGTCACAAGGCTTCTCTCAGATGAAAAGGAGAAAATTCTCTCGACTGCAGTGCCAGAGGAAATATCTCTTTTCAGCACCTGAGCATTAATCTCAGGGAGAAAACTCCAAGGCATGCATGTTGCACGGGAGTGAAAAGGTGCCATAACTTCCAGGGTATTTTTCAGTCTCATCAGCTGTGCCTAGGACTAAACATTACACACATCTTCAGCAGCATCTCTGCAAAAACTCTTTTAGTATCAGCTGAACTTTATTTGCCTAATTTTTGAGAATTACCCCTTCAAATTAGTGATGCTACAAATTTTGCTCAAAACTAAAATGACAGATATATCAGAGGGATATTTCTTTATTCATTAAGTGAATATTTTACAAGATCTAAATAAACACCAACTTATAAACATATATTGAGTGGGAAATCCAAAGAATGGTTTCATTAGTGCTCCTTTACTTTAGGGACCAATGGCTATTTATTTTTGACATTTGACTGAGCAGCAAAAACAGAATCCCTAACTTTTGGCAGTTGCGTGTACTGCTCTCTTAAAAAAATTTCGCCAACATTGCCTTAAAGAGTTAAACATTCCTGGAGCCCAAAATGGCAGAGGCTGAAGGCAGGCTATTATCCTAAAGGCAGAGCTCGTAAGTCACTGAGGAAGCTGTACCAAGAAACCAGAGGAATGAAGCTTGGTATTAGTTACTAAGTAACAGAACAAAAACTGTATGGTTAAATTTGTTTTAAATGCTGCACAGATCTTTCCAAAGGCCTGCAATTACTGCCCAAATGTTAATTTTACAAACACTTTCAAACTATGTAAAAATCCCTCTTCATATAAAGCAAACTTTAACTCACGCTTTCCCTCTCCTACTCAGTACAAACAGAAAGCTGCTACTGCAGAGTACAGAAACAAAACATCAGAGTCTGAAGAAAGCCACAGGGATGCTATGATAAAGTACTGCTTACAAACATTTATCTACCAAAAAAGCATCTGCAATTCCAGACCACCATGAAGAATTTACCACAAACTAGAAATTAGCCACATCTGCTGAAGTGAAATAAAAGTATTACCCACCATCAGGGCACTCATTCCCATAGTTTTAATCTACAATTCATCATCACCCAAAGGCACAGCCCCTGTAAATCCAGCATCAGAGTACCTAGCACTAGTACAGAAAATAGTTTTCACCCGAGCACAGGAAACATGCTGCATGATTAAGGAGAACACAAATGCTGACATTAAGTTATTAAGCACCATCTCTGCTCGAACACTGCCGAACACGAGCACAGAAAGCCCCCCAAAGGCAGCAGTCCTGGTTCAGCACAGGACACGGAGCAGGCGCTGCCCTGCACCACGCACACAGCGCACAAAGCCCAGCACAGTCCCCGCCGCTGCAAATCCGCTCCATCCCTGCGCCTCATTCAGCAGCAGCAGCAAAAGCCATGCAGCCCTGGCACTGCCCCCGGAGCAGAGGTTGTGTCTCTCCCAGCAGAAGCTGCAAAGGCTCCTGGAGAGCCCGGGGAAGCGCTGCCTGCTGCAATATCCCGGCACTTACTGCATTGCTTTTCAGCGGAGCCGGAGCGGCTGCTCCTCCCGGGCACACATGGCTGGCTCAGCCGAGGGCTCCTATTCTGCACAGTCCAGCTCCAAAGTCCCTGCATGTGCAGGGGAACTGCCCGTGCTCGGCACTGGGGGTTTCTGGCTGCAGTGGCTGCTCACCCTATCCATTGCCTCTGGTGTATGCTAAGTAAGCAATCCCCTGGGTCTTCATAAGGAAAGGATGAAGAGTCACAGCTTTGGAGAGCAGATAAGGTGTTCTGCCGAGAGCCTCTGTGCTTCCATGGCATTTTAAAGGCAAAGGGGCTGGGGATGCTCCATCCTGCTTCACAGTTCTGTATCGTGCAAGTTGTCGTATTCTGCAACTTACGGTGGAATTCTCAGCCAGACACTGATTTAGATGTTTCAGAGAGAGCTCAAGTTAACAACAGAAATTCAAGCCAATGCATTTTTAAATGTTGAGGAACGCACTCTGCCAATTGAACTAAATCTTCTGTTTTTCAGGAGTACAAGTGAAGGGGAGGGGTTTCCTAGCTCTGAAATGCACTGTACCAGCCCTGCTGGATACAGTCAAAAAGTAGTAGCCTGAAACTTCATGGATTAACATCTCAGATTTAACAGGCTCCAAGCACTGCTCTGCTCTTGAAGGAGGGACTGTCACCCTTGTCCTTTGTCTGCAGAGTGTCTGTCACTTATGGGGGCTCCTGCATGCAGATGGGGCAGAATTAATGAGCAGGAATAATAAAAAGGCAGAAAGACCAAGAGCCACAGTGCCACCAATTCCTGATTGGGACCCTAATTTTTTTCCTGTACTGAGATGTTTGACTCAGTGCCTTTGGGAAGCCGTGGGGGAATTGCTCTGGCTCTCCCCATACCCATCTGCAGGGAGGTGTACGGATTTGTGAAGGCAAACCACTGCTCCAACCCTGACCTTCAAAGGGGCTCTCAGGAGAAAAACCCCATTTTGGGGCCGTGCTTACCTGTTACCCAGGCCTCCTGCAAATGCTAATTGTGCCTAACCATGCATGGCAAGTCCATGAAAACAAATACATTGCAGTCCCGCGGGCAAAAATGGGTGTATTTTTTCCACATAGGCACCCCCAATAGATAACAGAGCAATCATTAATAAACATTTCCTAAGACCAGGTGCTATGTAAGGTGTTGATTCATTCATCCCCCAGGGCTCTTGGGCAGGGGAGATTTTCTCTGCCACTGATGGGGGCATTAAGATATCACAAGAAGAGCAGCAGCTTTTTGTTGGTGAGGGAAGGTTTTGACCCCCTTAGCGAAGGCTTTGAGCATCCCCAGGGGCTGATTATCCTTTCAGATAGCACAGGGAAATCCCAGCCACCAAAACAGTGTGGCCAATAAATTTTTCAGGATTATTAATTGCATTCTTTAGAAAAAGGGCAGTCAAGGACAGGCATCTAGAAAGAGCTCATTTCCCCTTTGAAAAGTGTTTTATTAGCTGGACTTATCTTTCTTCTGGAATTTCTATATAAATGCAGCTTTCTATGATACCTGTCAGCATCATTGGTCCTGTACCTATTGTTTTCTGTGCTATAATTTCTGCCTTGAAAATGCCAAAAATACTCACTCTTCCTGGCTGACAGATGTTACTGGGAAGGTGTTGCTTTGCACTTCCACAAAAATAACACCTCGGAGGAGAGGGGAAACCAGCACATAAGAGTGTCAGTGCCAGTGGGTTCCTATGAAATGAGAAGACAGTTCTATAGTAGCAAAACTGACCTTTTGTTTCTCACTCTTGTGCTCATAAACTGAGGTTTAGCACCTCAAGGTAACAAATTTGTTGAGTCATAGAAAGCAAAAACCAACAAAGCTGCCTTGAATTTTAAGTTTGTTTTGTATAGTAATTATGTATTATGTATGCGTCTTGACTTTTAAAATGCAGACAAGGCACAGTCCCTGTCCCAGGGAGTATCCAGTCAAGTCAGACAAAATGATGCAGATGTAGCAACCAGGATTGCCAGCTGACAGCCTTGTTGCAAGCAAAGCAGGAAAACCTGGGTGGATCTGGGAGCTGCAGTATTGGTACAGAAACAATTAACTCACACTGAAGGTTCTCAGCCTTTATAGGACCCTGTAGAAAGGTGCTCCAATTTTCTTCTTTATTTCTGCCTCACCCTTTTGGAGTATATTGATCCTTTGAGTAAGTCCATTTACTTTCCTTGGTTGGGGGTAAGCTCTAATGGATTTCTTTAAAGTATGAGTTGGACAAAAATAATTAAGTCAGCACCGTAATTAGGTGTGGACCTTCTCAACATTCCAGGAAACACCAGCCCTGGCCATGGGCAGATAAGCAGTTATTCTAACAAGCATAATAATCTCATGTTCTGGAGCTGTGGTGAGGGAGAGTACAGATTTCAATGGCTCTTTTTCCTTTGGTTTTCTGGGCTCCTTTCCCCAGCTCAATAACACAGGAACTCTGCTATGCTAACACATCACTTCACTTTTAAACCTTGAAAACAAAGAACCAGGCACCTGATTTACTGGGGAGAGGCACAAAGGATGACAGCATGGACTCAAAGCCTCAAAAAGGACTCATGGACTCAAAAAGGAGACATTGTAAACCTAAAAGCACCATTGTGCCCTCACCCAAAAACCCCCTCAAAACAAAAATAAACACAAAACTTTCCTTGCAGTCATTTCAATAGAAAGCAAATCTGTTGTAAAATAACTCTCCCGTTTAAGGACAGACCAATAAATAGCCTGGAAGTGTGGGGCTGTCAGGTTGTTGTTGTGTAGGGAGCTACCAGTGACTAAGAGGCAGTGTTGCACAAGACAATTTAACTGAGGAGCTTTTCCAAGCCAGCTGGAGAGTATATTGTATTTGTAAACTGCAATAAAGGAGAATTGAATTTTAACCTTCCTGCTAGAGAAAAAGAAAGGGTTTATAATTGACTCTGGACGTGTAATATTGAAGAGAGCCATATAGTGCAGGGTGCTTGTCCATGAGAAAAATAAACAGTTCAGGTGTGGATTTATGTTTGTTGTAAATTTATTTATTTATTTGTCATAAATATATAAATATTTATATAATACCAATATAGCTGTATCAAGAACAGGCTCTGTATGCTTAAAAACACCTGTGAGCAGTCTGAATTAGTGTGACAGGTTAATTGTGGCTGCATGGAATAGCCCTAGGAATATCCTGGGATAACTTGTGGTAGTTACTGTACAGCAGGGTGAAGAGCATGGCCTGCACAGGGGGAAGCTGAGCTGCAGACCAATGTCTGCAGGAAGATCACCTTGCCACTCCTCTTTCAGCTGGGCAAGAGGAAAATGGGGAGAAAGACACTGAGCAAAGGCTGCAAAAGTCACCTGAGCCTTCAGAGGACTCAGAGAGCACAACTTCAGGTTACAAAAAGCCAAGGGTGCTCTGTGCCTCCTTCCAAAGTTAGGCAAAAGACCATCCTTTTTCCTTAGATATTTAAATAAACTGTGTAATTCAAATTTGAGTTATTCTCTTGCTTTGTGATCTTTCAGCTGGCTCCGTGGTCAGCTGCTCACTGCAACCTATAGAAATCAAGGACTAGAATCAGGACCTCCTTACTACACATCTTGTGACAGTAATTGGAGGAAAATCTGCCTGATATTGTGTCCTAGAAGAAAAATAGTTATAAAAAATAGACATTTGCACATTAAGGGTTAGGACAACATTAGTTTCTTTTATGTGTGAGACCAGATTTGCATCCACACTGAATTAACTTGTCACAATTAAATGGTGTTTAATGTGTGAGAGGGACACTGTTTCCTACCTTTAGTGCTGATGATCTGTATTTTATTATTCCAGAATAATTTAACCTGAGATGGTTAAATAATTCCAGAATAATTCAACCTGAGATGAATGACAAACACCTTAATTTTCAACATAAGCTACAAACTAATAATTTAGGAATCTACTTACTTCAGATTAATTTTCCTGAATATGTCTACATAGTGAGACCCTGTAAAAGTGAATGCATGGGAATTATGCTTGTCTCCTCTAGCAGGACATTCCCAAATCTTTCTTAAACTGATTTCATTGTATTCCATTTGAGATATTGCAGTTCTTGAAAATGAGCAGAAAAAAGAACTGAGTATTTAGCCAGCAAAGCATCTCATTTGAATTAGAGACATGCTTTCTAATTTAATGGGACACTTAACTGTGGGCATCAATATCTTAATTAGCTTATATTTTTCTCTTAAATTAGCAGATTCCATACTCTTCTGTAACCTGTTTTAGCTTTTCTTTAGTTTCTCTGGGTGCTCTTACTCTTACTGTACAAATAAAATGCATTATTTAATTCACAACTTTTCATCCATAATGTTTTTCAGTTAAACCCATGAGTTCAACTTTACTCTTCTTTCACTTTATATACAGTCATTCTCTCTCAGGGGAAGAATTAGGAGAAATCCTATCACACAAATCCAGGTATGTCCCCAGTAAAACTGAAGGTGGGATCATGGAATTTGAACTCGATCTAATGGAATATTTAAGATCAATTTACATAAAATGTAGTCTCTGTGTCCAGAAATGCATTAGATCCTTCACAGTTGATGAGAGGGCAGGCCCAGCCCTAAAAATCCTTCAGTTTGGTGAAGATATGTGCTCTGAGAGGATGTGCTCTGAGAGCCATGGGAAGCTGTGGTTTTATATTTCAGGATGAGAGGGAAAAGAGCAGAATGTTACTGGGGAAAGCAGATGATGTGAACAGAGAGCTATGCAGACAGCCCAGATGGTCCATGAGATCAGAGAATGTCATTTCTCCAAACACAGTCTGCATTTGGGTCTTGCCACTGGAATTTTTGGGGAACTGACTCTGCAGGCTCATGTGCTCATTTTGGAGGTGGTTTTGGCTGGAAAAGAGACAGTCATAGGCTGAAGGGTGGGTTATGTGGTGCAGGTTTGATTTTGCCAGCGTGGGGAGGAGAACTTGAGGCAGTTGAGGCAAGAGACTGGGGCTACTGAGAGCCCTGAGCAGCAGCTGAGGAGGGGGCTGGGGGTGTGCAAGAGGGTGGTTTAGCCCTTGGACAAGCTGAAATAAAAAGGAAAGTCAGACCTGGAGTGTGGGAACAAACCCAGCCATCCCAGACTATGCCAGGACAGCAGCTGGAAATCCACAACCCTGGTACAGGTCATGGGATGAAGCCAGGACAGGCCACTGGTCTCTTACTGTTCTTCTGTGATAGTTACTCATTGCAGTGAGAGAAAATGAAGATTCTTTCCCATTTGAACAGTATTAATTCTATCTATCAAGCTCCTTCTGGTGTTGAAAATTCAGAGGAACAGAACAAATTATTTTATGTAGCCAGCTCCCAAAAGCCTCCAAGAGAATAAAAATTGAATGGGATCTTCTAAGAAATTTTTTTTTCTCTTTCTTCTGTGTCTTTGGGGAAATGCATGATCTGATGAGCTCCTTATCTGTGCATCTTTATTCTTATTCTCCTCAGAGCTGAAGTCAAACATTCAAAAGCCTGGGTCAAAAGAATTGCAATAGCAGAGAAAGCAATCTGGCTGAAAATGAAGGAGTTAGCACAGTGGGTTTTTTATGCAGCTCCTACAAAGAGAAAGGGGAGTGCAGTGCCTGTGCTGCCCCATTAATGTTCTCCTGACTTAATTTAGTCAGGAGCTGGGATGAGAGAGAAGTTCAGGTCTGAGGGTCCCTAATGCTCTCTGAAGCTGTCTGACGTGGCTGATGGTTGTCTTGTGCCAGTAATGCTTTGAAGAATCTACTAAGAAACATTTATATTATATATA
>VZTT01012841.1:49001-69848 GCA_013400855.1 Buphagus erythrorhynchus | reverse complement strand
TATATATATAATATGTGAGTTACATTCATGGCCCAGTGTTGTTCCAGGGCAGAACTGGACTGCTCCTGTCTTTACAGTCCATGTGTGGTGGGGCTGGGAGTGCTGAGTAGAGAGTTAATGAGCCCTCATGAAAGCAGAGAGCTCCTGCTGCTTTGCAAAAAATGTGCTCAGTCTTTCAGTGGAACAGTCAAAATGAGTGTGGTTCCTACTCTGGGAGGTTGGTGACCTGGGACTTACTTGATGTTACAGTGATGGGAAGGACTCATCTATCATCTCAGATGGCATCTGTGGGCAGACACTGACTATTAGAATTTGTTTCAACATGAATTTTAGCTTATTAACTAATGTCTGAATACATCAAGTAGTTAATAGTTGGGTGTGAATCTGTTTTTAATGCTTTGTATTAAGCAACAACTTAAAACTTGTGAATTAAGACGTCTAGGGAGCAAAACTAAATCAAAAAATAATTACAGCAAGTTAGACCTTCTTAAGAGATGGGAAGAATCTCAAACCAAAAATAGGTTATTAAAGGATGGATCATAAGACTGTGGGTAATAGGGTCATACATTACACCAGGCTCCCTTCAAGTGTTTGCCATTGTCCATGGCATGTATGCCTTGGAACAGCATGCAGGTAGAAAATGCATCATATCTGGAATATATAAGTCATAGATGAGGAATAACAGCTATGAACGAGCTCATTCAGCTGGGCATAATTTTCAGATTATGTTGTTATTACTCAGCATCACAAGACATTTATGACTGGGAGAACCAAAATGAAAATATGGACTTGGAACACAAAGCAGTTCATCATGCCAAATGCAAGTTGTTTGCTTTTTTGGATTTTTTTCTAGAGAGCAAATCATGCATTCCTGCCATGGATGCTTTGGGGTTTCTGTGCAGGAAGCAGGTATCTTGATGCAGTTCAGAGAACTGCAGGGAAAAAAATCTTCAAACAGAAACCTTCCAGTATGTCCTATTGTCAAAGGAAGTATCTGAAAACCTAGGATCCAAATGGAGAAACCATAAACCCCAAAGTGACTGATTGTTTTGGAATGCCCTTCAGTGGATGGGATGCTCCTCTGGAAGTGGAATGAAGCCAAGAACTGGTCTTGAGTTAGTGAGCTGAGAGGTGATGGGCTTTGGGTGGGACATAGCTCTGTTTTGCTATTTCTTCTGCAGAGCATTTTTTCGTCCTCTAAAAAGCAGCACTCAATGCTCCCAGTTTTTTTTCATTAGACAAAATAATTTTCCAGGCTCATCCTCTGTGTTTTCCAAGGAGTGCAGTAAAACAGTATGCCAAGCCCAATTTAGATAAGAACTATTATCTCTGAGGTTTTTAAGCTGTTGTGCTTGGTAAGATCCTTAAATAGCACCTGTGGGCTTATTATCCAGCCACACCAAAAACCTCACTGTGGGCCTGAGACGAAACTCCATAAATAGGATTTTTATTTCACTCTTACACCCATTATGTATCAGTCTGTTCCATAAGTCAGTGCTTTGGCACAAATGATCAGCTCTGATTAGAGCTGCAGACGTAGAAGAAAGAGCAAAGTTACCTCTGTATCTTGATTTACCTACTACCTGTATCTCCTTTTAAAACATTACCTTAAAAATTACCAGGCAGTGTAGGGAAAAGCTGCATTAAGATAACGAGGAGTTATTTCTGAGAAATGCAGCTCGTTCATTAGGACTTCATTCATTGCACTGTCATAGCAATGGATACAAGAAAACTTTCAGTTATTAGTTCAAATAAAATCAGCTCAGCTTGGGAACAAAATAAATTAACCTCAGGCCTCAGGCATACGACAAACAACAATTCCAGTTGAGACCTCCATTTCTTTCTGATGAGACTGTCAAACATTATTAAAAAATCATGAACACAATTTTTTTCTGTAAACAAAGAACACTTCATTATAATATCTGCCAGCTGATCTTCTATGCCAGCATATATCAGCAATGAAAATTAAATGCCTTTCCTTGAAAAATGAAACAGAAAATAAAATTAACTGAATGTAGGTTTTTCTACGTACTTAGAAAGTCCTGGTTATATTGCCTGTATATTTATTCTGTTGCAACCATCTTTCTAAATCAAAATAAATCTCCATCTCTCTTTTCTGTTTTAGAAAAAAGCTCTACTCCAGTAAAACTGAGCTCAATTACAACAGTTCATTACAGCAAACAAAAAACTCAGATCCCCAGAGAAAAATAACATTAAGGATGACGAGTTGGTTGCTGTTTTATGACCAAGTGTCTGTGAATGGCTCAGTACTGAACAAATGTCTTTTAATTTTTGCTCATATTGGAATTATCTGTCCTTTACTAAAATAGCTGTTAGATCTCTGCCACAAGTTGAAAGACCAGAAAACAAACCTAGATCTCAGCCTTGTTATTGTAATACAACGTCTTTTAGGCTCTTGAACTTTTAGTTTTTTAGTGACCTGCAACTTTTTTTCATATTTGAAAATAAAGTGATAGTTGTTATCTATTTAGTGCTGCTGAATATTTCAGTATAATGAAAATACAGAGTCCAGAAAATGTGAGTCCTATCTCAGTTAGCGTGAGCTTGTCTGCACGACAGTAGCCATTCCCATGTGACTGATGGAAATCTTCATGGGAATCCCTTCACAGACTTTCCCATTCACTATTCAGTTAAAAAGGGAATCAGAGCTTGTTCTGACCTCTCTGGAGGAGCCTTTCCCATTGAGAATAACAACTTTTCTTTCTTTCTGCTACTCATCCCACATTGATGGATTTTTTTCATCATCTGCCAGGGAAAAGGGAATGAATTTCTCTCAATGAGTCCCATTGTCTAGGATAATCTGAAGGATTAATAGGACAGACATAAGGGCATCCCAAAATCTGTTTCCACATCCTATCCAAACGTTTCTCAAGAGACAGCCTTCAAAGGCTGGAAGAGGACTTCCCCCTGCCATAGCATCAGTGCACAGAAATGGTCCTGAAACTCCACAATGCTGCAGTTCTCATCCATCTCCTTTGTATCAAGACATCCCAGTCCATCAAACACCTGAGGCTTCCAGCTGTACCAGTGCCAGGGGCTCAGTGCTGCACCTCCTGGGGGCCAGAGGGTGAGCAAGCCCTGGCTGTGTGGGAGCCCAGCTTCATTCCGGCTCCACCAGGAGAGCCAGGCTCCATCCCTCCGAACGCCGCTGCGCTCACACCTTCACACCAGGTCTCATACTCACCCACTGGCTCTCCACTGACATTCCTCTTGGAAACAACGTGTCCTGCAGAAGCTCATGACTGGGATGTGTGCCTGTTTACAAACACCAGCATGCTGAATGCTTTTCCTGCATTGCAAAGGAACATTTCCTAACCCTGCAATGGGATATTGCATTCTATCTAGCACTTGGATGCTTTGTCTGGGTGGATTTCGTAGTGGCTCCAAAAGTTTCTTGCAAAGTGCCACAAAACTCCTGCTGTTGCAATTCCACCTCAGTGCTAAATTTGGAGAAAAGTGTTACCCTTGCACCAAGTGTGAAGAGAGCCCCAGGCATTAGTGGAAGTTGACTCCAGATGGATCCAGGCTACATAAGGAAGAATTTCTCTCAGTGTCACCCTGTTAGCAGGGGCTGGGGACACAAGCATAGTCAAGGTTTCCAAAGACACAGAATATTTTAACACAGTGTTGTGTGGACCTGGACAGGGTGGAACCAATGCCAGTTGGTGCAGCCTTATCTCCTCTTTCATTCTCACTGTAGCTTTCTGTAGTATCGTATCAGAGGTGTTCACCTGGCTGATAAATGACAGATGATTAATATGACATACATATTGATTGAAGCTAAATTTTTCCAGAAAAATGGAAGTAGATTTGTAAGTTATTTTTCTTTTTACAGGCATTTATGCTCATTTCCTTAAGTTTTAAATATATGCTGTCTTCATTGTAACTAGCAGAAGTGGGGAATTAAGCAAACAAGATGCAGTGTTTTCTGTTTCCAGTGCATTGCTCTACCCACAGTGTATTTTAGGAAGTCTTGAAAAATATTTTCCATTTTCTCCTAGGAGTTCCCACCACTTTTTAAAAGTAATACAAACAAATTAAGCAACCTCAGGCTATATTGAAAAAACATTATTTGCATAAAATGGTTTATAAGAAGAACTGGTATGAAAATATGAGTTGGAGAGGAGGAGAAAAGAAAGATAAGGAAACAGAAGTGTTGGAAAACTAGAAAATATTAAACAAAGGGACAATTTTAGCAAGTGAATGTACAAAGCATAAAAGACGTGGCTGCTAGGAATTTTTGGAAGGAAGATACTTCATACAACACCTTAGGTGGCAACTCACCTACTCCCTCACCTCCTTATCCATGTGAATAGCTGAGAAAACCTACAAAGGAGAGCAAATCCAGCAGTCTGTGCAGCACAGAAGGCTTTTCCACTGCTGACCTAACCTAAAAATCTAGGAATTGTTAGTATAACATTCTAGATAGCTAATCCTAACTCCTGTGGTTTGGAGAACCAGGGGAATTAAGTGTACTGCTTTCATGAAAAGTTTATGTGCTTCAGCCTGTGCATGTGAAGATTATTTATAGAGTTAAATCCAAGAAAGCTGTTTAGTCTGGGAGAAGATGGAAAGCAATGGGCAGCAAAACAGCGATCGAGACATGATACCTGGGGTAAACAACTTCAAGGGAGTTAAAATAACAATAATTCAATAATCAGCTGGGAAAATGCTGTTTTCCATGCCCCAGGCAGTTACACAGCTGGCTTGCCAAGTCTGAGAGCCTAGAGATCAAAAAGAATATGGATCTTAAAAGGATTGTGTTGGAACAAGAAAGGGAGGAGTGAGTTGTGAGCAGCTGCCTGGGGATGAGAGGAAGAGTCTGAAAAAGGAAGGGAATGCAGCTGAGCCCAAAGATGCAGATAACTGAACAGAAAGGGAAAATGTGGGCTGAAACCTCACTCCTGCAGAGAACTTCTCTCAGCAGCAGGTGGAAGTAAGTCCTAGCACATCTTGGGAACACAGTAACCAGAAATACCTGATTACCACAGCATTTGCACTGATAACCAGGGGTTTGATGGAGTTTGGTTTTCAGTGGAAAAGGGAAAACTAAAACTGGACTTTGGAGTTGAAATTCCCTTGTAGTTTGGAATTCACCTTTTTGTGCTAATATTTCACTGAACTAGCAAGACTGTTCTTTCCACACGGTGGAAAAATTTCTTGTCTACTCAAAAGGATCTGTAGAGAGCTAATATCTTTATTCATCGAGGAGTTTTCATCAACCACCACATGTTGGTTGAGATGCAGTAATAAATGGTATTTCTATCCATTATTGGAAAAACAAAAGTCTTCAAGATAAAGTTAAATTAAGTAAAATAATATATTTCATTGAAACTGTCTAGGAAGGGAGTGCCTTTGAGTTAAACTTCTCTGGATAACACATTTTGTTTGAACATGATTGTGACACACTTTTTTTTTCCCTTCCCTTTTTCCTCTTTTTCCTTTTTTCCTTCCTCTAACACTGCTCCTATGCCAAGACAGGCCACACTCAGCCCTTTGGTAAATTGTGACCATCCACATGCAGCACTTGCCTGCAGTCAGTGTCATGTCTCCAGGTTGATCTCCTGGCAATTATATTCAGAAACAATAAGGTTTTCTACTGAAAACAAAAGCTTGTTGAGACAACAGCATGTAAGAACCAGCACTGTCAGTGTGGGATGAGAGTTTATGTTTGGAATTACTCTTTTATCTTTGAAGACTTGAAAACCTTAATAAATGTTTTGGAAGCTGTTTCCCTGACTGTGGTTTGTTTGGGATTTTTTTGAAATCCCATCGTGCCTGCCTCCCACCCCATCCCACAGATTTGTATTGTCTGTCTGCTGTGGCTTGTCAGCCAAGCTTCAGGCTCCATGGATTGTCATTATCTTCATGTTTCAATGAGCTGGCCACTACATGCTACAGAAATATTTGCTATTAAACAATAATAACAGCTCATCCAAGTGGTATTCACTTAAGTATTGAGTTATTGCTTTTGAATTTGGAATTTTGGAAAATATTACGTTTTCTGAGAGGAAATTCCTCTGCAGTAAACAGCCACAGCAGAACAGGGGCTACTAGGTAGTGACTTCCACATTATGCTGCTAAACTGTGTCAAATGATCAGCATTTTGTATTGAATATTTCATGAATATTGGAATAAACATCGTATTTTTATGGGTGCTTAAAATTCTGCCAGTGGACCTTGTGAATAGCCCAGTTTGCTGTGCAGCTGCCCACAGGCCCTTGTGGTGTAGCTGAGTCCATTTCCCTCTCCTCCATGAAATGAGCCTTGTGTTAGAGCCAAACACCTGCCCCAGCTTGTGCCAGTGTGGTCTCCATCTCTAGGTCCACCCATGGATTAATGCTAGCATGGAATATTGAGCAGTGCAGGAGCTTGGGATTTTCCATCTCTGTAGAGAACTAGCTTAATGTTTCCACTGATGATAAAACTATGCAGCTCGTGCAGCAGGGGATTATAAAGTCTATCAGAAATCCTGTGCCACTGAGTTTTCAGAGCAAGGCATCATCCTTGTTCATCTTCCTCCTCAGAATTAACATCCACCTGAGCAGCTCTCTGCATCTTGGCCAAGGGCCAAGCATGTTCTCAGCACAAGGCAGGGAAAAGGAGGGCTCAAAGCCTGCTCCCAAGAAACTGCCATCACAGTGGAGGCATTGACAGCCTCCTGAAACCCATGGGAAGGCCAGGTCTTAAATCATCACAGATTTACAGCTTTGATTTGTTACTCAACAGGATCCTCGCTGGAAGAAACGTGGACGTGGAAAAAGTGAGCCTTGAAGTGTGGCTGACAAAAAGAGATGGAATTAATGGTTGTGGCTCTGCACAGTACCCAGAGAGCCTTCTCTGGCCCCTGGCCAGGGTGTGCAGGGATGGGTGGGGCTGTGGGGTCACCTCTGACTTTGGTACTTCCATACTCAAATGCCCTGAAGCAGCCATGGGGCTCAGGGACCTTTGCCCACGGAGACAGATGTTTGTGCAGGGGCTGCAAACGTGGGAATGTCTCTGCAGCACCACTGGGTGCCAGCCCAAGAGTGTGGGAACTGGGAGCAGCACATCTGCTTTCAGGGCAGCTCACTGTGCTCTATCAATGGTGATTTTCAGGATTTCTGCTGCAATTTTGCTTTGGCTCCAGCTCTTGACCCTTTCCCACAAATTCTCTTGCTTTTTTCCTACTCTTATTCTGCACATCAGGACCAAGCATTGTGTTTCATTTTCAAATGCAATGAATTGTTCAAACTAATCACCTTCTTCCTTGGGAAAAAAGGAATTACAAATAAATAATAAGACATTCCTAATCATCAAAAATGCTCAGCATCTCTGACTGATGTCATTAGGAATCTTTCCATTGATACTGGTATCATTTATAGCTGGATAAAGGACAGAAAGTTATGCATTATGGTTAAATATACATTTTTTAAAAATCTGTGCCTTGTTGAAAAGTGACATAGAATATGGGAGACTGACATAAAGGTTAAGTAATTATCTCAATAGATAAAATAATGGTAGTATGCTTAAATAGGTAGAATGAGTTATCAGGAACTTCAAAACAGCTTGCTGAATATATTTAAGATTCTCAATCCACTCAAAAATTTAATTTTAGATTTTGGCAAGAGGAACAATATATTGTCCAGGAGACAGCACGTGATCAGGACAGTCTACTTTTATGTTTCTTCACCTCACTAAACATAGCACGTTGACATGTATGAAACACAAATGTCTTCATTTTGATTTCTAATTTTACTGCAGGACAGAGGGAAGGCTGTCCTATGGAAACCTGCTTCCATAAAATTCTGAAATATCTTTTCACGCAGTTATCTAATAATACACAGTCACTGAATATCAAGGTAAAATTGTATTTTCTCTGTCTCCTGACAGTCGTTCTCAAAGAAGGTACTCACAGAAAGAAATTGCTTTCATCCACTTACACTATTTGACAATCTGGCTCCCTGTTTTATCCCCAAATTGTTTTAACATGATCCACTGGATAGAAACACAGTGTCTCTGTATCTGTCCCTGCCTTTTCTTCTCCCAGCACATATTTCAGTAATCTTGTGTGGTGAATAAATAAATCCAACAACGTATATTATTACTTCTTGCTGTTCCATGTCTGCTATCCAAAATTACTTCATACCCTACTGAGTTTATTAGGGGATTTTTAGAAGGCATTTCTGGAAATGATGGTCAGATGTAATTCCATCAGACTGAAAACAATATTTTTTTCTTTGTGCAGTTGTGTGTCAAAGCCAAATTCACGTCTGGGCAGACATTATTTCTTTCTTTTTCCAGATAAGACAGTGATACAACAATACCACTATCTGTACATTCCTCATATTTAGGGATCACTGGTTCAGCAAGCTCTTATAAACAGGCTGGTATTTGTCTCCAAGAAGCATATGAGAGGTGACATAACCAATGCCAGATTTTACTTTTGTGGATCCAAAACTCTTTTAAATTACAAATAGGAATTAGTGATCAGTGAGAAATCTTTGCACTGGGACTATATGTACCTTTGCATCTTAGTTCTTTAATTTGCCCTGTATTCATCCTTTGTACAAAGGTTACAAAAATTGATGTAATATTATCTTTGGGTAATTTGGTTTTATCAGAACTCCTGGAGGTCCAAAGGAACTGATCCTGCAGGCTCCTTTTTCACATCAGTGAGGGACTTGGAGCCTGTCCAGTGCTCCTATGAACTCCAATTCCATCCTGCTGCTGCCCACAGGTGAGTGTGAACTTTGGGAGAGCCACACCCCAGCCTGTCATGGTACACTTTGGCATTTCATCCTTACATTTTATTTTTAATGAAAGCATTACATGGCATGGGATCCTGCAAGCACTCTTGCTAACCTGCTTTAAAACTGGTCTATGAAGTCTTCTTAGTTAGCCCTTTAAAATGACAAATCTATGCAATTTTCTGGGACCTGATTCTTCCACTTAAGCATTTATAGCTTGTATTCAGAGTAACACCTCCATTCCAGTGCTCAGCTGATGGACTCATAAACAGTCTAACCTGCACAATGAGAGCAGTACCTGGGCATTCATTTACATGTGTATGACACTTATATAATTTAAATAACTTCCCATGACCCTTGTGTGAATGCTAGTGTTCATGTAAATACCAACAAAAATTATCTTGCCCATAAACTGAGTGAACTGTATATAAATCCTTGATGTCAGGGATAGGATTCTGAAATGTAAGTCATATATAGAAGGAATATAACATGCAGAAGAAATTACTCTTGCCAGAAAAAAAGATTGATTCACTGACTTCTATTTAACTTTTAATTTATAACAAACTTGCCTAATCTCAGTTTCTTTAGCTTCTGTTAAAATATTAAATAACATTATTATATCAAATACATCCCCTGTGACATTAAAGGAAATGGAAAGCTTAGGCACACAATAATTGCATTCCAAAATGTAGCATAGACCTTAATAAACCTAATTTAAAGAACCTGAGAACAATGACATTTATGCTTTAATTAGAGCAAATGAAAGCTGTGCTGCACACTTTTACATAAACAATTTTTCTCGTAGGACTCAGCCTTTCTGGCAAGGTGCACATTCCCCTGCAGTGTGCCACGTGTCAGGCTTCTTCCAGAGGCAAAACTTGCTTCCTGGAGATGGACACTGCCAAACCAAAACACAGCAATAACAAGCATCATGAGAACCAAGCACAGGATAGGCAGCCCTGAAGCAAAGCTTTATCAAAACCAGACTGGACTATCCCAGGAAAATGAAATTATTTCCCTTTAAGGAGAACACATTAAAATGGCCAGATATGCACCAAACCCAAAAATAACAGTTTAAGATGATAAATGTTTTTTTAATGATCCCTATCACTCTGGTATTCTAATCACAGCACATACGTTTAAAATGGAAAACATCCAAATCTGCAAAAAACCAGTTTGACATGAGATTTAAAAAAACATCCAAAATCAGATAGATTAATAGATCTAATTTACTTTAGAGGTACTCACAAACTGTTACAATAAACCAGATTGGTCATAAGACTCCAAGTTGTTACCATATGCATCTCACAGGTTCTGTGTTATGTTCCTTATGCTGGCAAACTGACTAATGAGCTCAGGACTGTTCCCCAGACAAGAACATGACAATTTGTGTGCTGTGCATTAGAGCACTTTGTGCTCTGCAGCAGAATGAAACATAAATTTTGTGGAAGAATTTAGATGTTCTTTCACAATCTGCTCTGGTAAAAAGGAAATTGTGCAGTAGCTTAATATATATTTAAAACTGAGCATCTCACTGAATGCAGATGAATGATGTAATACATATACTGCACTTGTAGTTACTTTCATTTTACTTTTTTTAATCTTTTACTGCTTTTGCCACAGTCTCAGCATCTCATTGTTGTTCAGGTCTTCACATCAATAATTTCTGTAGACCCTTTGTCTGTTGTCTCAGGAATTTCTGCTGTTTCTCTGCAATTAGAGTTTGGAGGCACTGGGGACCATTGGGCAAGCAGGGCATCCAGGTAAACCTGTTGAAAATAACAGCAATTTAATTGTTTACTCTGAAACCTAATGGCACTAATTAAAAATGTCAATACTGTCAACAATTCAATAACACTACCATTCCAAATACAGGCACTTGGAAAGATAGCCAAAGTATTATTTTCGAAAAGCTGGTCATAAAATAAAATTGCAGTTCCTTAGGACATTGTAGCATCTCTAGGACTTTGCTCAGTATCAGTTTAAAACCCCTAACTTTTAGGTGAGGGGCTAGTGGGGCAACAATACAATCAAGTACAGAAAGCTCTCGTGACTTGCTTCATTTAACAGGATAGAAATATTTGATGCTGACTTTTGAAATTAATGATTTTGATAGGACTGAAATGAAATTTGTGAGTAAAAAATGCTTTCACTGTTTTGCAAAAAACCTTTTTTGGGGAGAAAAAAAAAAAGGCAGCATGTTCCAAAGGAATACTTTGATGAAACTGCAGATTCTAGAAAAAGCTGTTACATTGAAGAAATGTCATCAACCTCTATCTTGGGGCTCATTCAGGCAATTTAATGAATACAAAAGCTAACACTTGTAATCAGGAAGGACTAGTGATACATTTTTTAAAGGGAAATTAATTTTGGAAAACACTAGAACTCCAACACTGTAGGACGTCTGTGGCATCATGCCAAGTACTTGATATTAGCTGTTAATTGGCACTCAAATTCTCATTCTTTATGTAAGCATGTATGCCTGAGAAGTGATGAACCCAGGACAGCTCTGTGCAGGACTGGATGCTAAAGGAGCTCCTTAAAACCATTCCTATAAATGGTCACACCTCACTAGCAAGAGGCACATGTCTAACATCCAAATCCTGGTAGAACAGAAGCTCAGAGTTCATTAATCTTAGACTGTAACAGCCCCAAGCATTAGCAGAAAGCCCAGGTGGGTAGAGAACATGTTCCTGTGCTCCTTGGGATGAAAATGATGATGCTGATGAGCTATGCAATAGATGTCAGGTGATTTGGGAGCAAAGTTCCAACCCCATGTGATCCCATGGTGAGGGAAATAGGAATTTTCTGACTATTATTTCTGCTGCCTGGTAGTGAAGACAGGAATAAATGAGCAGTTACTGCTCTATTTAAATCCTGTGACCTGACCCACAGCATCACACTTCAGAATTTTAAAACACCGAATCACACCTTTGAATTGTGGGCACCTAAACTTTCATTTGACTGTGGCAGAGTTTTGTTTCTGAAGATACAATACAGAAAACCAGAAAATTTAAAGTTAATCTGCAGATAAAAATCTGAGGTACATACAGTGTGAGTGCCAGAAAAATCATCGGTATTTTAAGAAATATTTTTTCTTCCCTATTACCTCCATGGTGTTGTAACACAACTCAACAGAGTTGGCTTTGCATGTGCAACTTTGTGTTCCAAGTGATGCTTAGATGATTAGTAATACAACATGACCTTGAATTCCATCACCCACAGACTGGTAATCACACAGTTTATTTCTATTTTGCTATTGCTTTGGGCAGGAGAAAATAGAAGGATTTGCCTTCTTACGAATACCTTAACAGCAGGGCTAATCTGATTCCATATGGTAATAATAGAGATTCCTTTCTTTTTTTTAAAAAGTATTTGAAAAATGTCTGAGAACAGCGCTTGATATTAGTCATGGTAGTATGAAAACACTGTGTCAATATTTTTTCCATGGGAAATACTGCAAGAAAAGATGCATTTTGCAGATTCCGGTCTTCAGGACACATCCCTACTATTCAATCACCTGTGCTCAGGGGTAAGGCAGTGAGAAGTACAACAAATATCTCAAACATATACTGAAGAATGTGTTCACTGGGAATAAGACACAGAGTATTCAATCCTATTTTTAATGGCTGTCTTTCATTTCAGGAGGAGATTCTCAAAGACCTGATTTGTTCAGACCTTTTGAAGATTGTAAATTCAGTAAGGTGTCTGAGAGTCAACAGGGGGATGCAGAACTTACCCAATCCGCATTTTGGCATTGGAAAATGTCTAAACTTTCTCATTCCCAGTCAATTCTCATTGACTGTTCCAGAGGTGACTCTAGCCACGTGCCTCTGTGACATTCAGCAGCTTTGGGGCAGTCAGATAATGACTGGGAAGTCTTACTGTTCTCCATGGAAATAATCTGTTTCAGGCAGCAGGAGCAGCAGAAGGAAACATTAGAGTGATGCTGAGCATGATTAAAGGCAAATTTAGACAAGGACCAGCACCATTCCAGCTGGAAGCACTGGGGGAAGTGATCCTACTCCTGTGATCCCATATTATTGCTTATGCCCTGACTAACCACATTTCTCTGCTCAGTGCTCTGCTGGCTCCATCGTGCACAGTCATTGCCATGGACTCTGCCCACGTAATTGGAACTCGGGGGGAAACCTGCAGCTCTGTGCAGACAGACAGAGCTGCACAGCCTTAGCATCCTCCTGGGGTGGGGAATTAGCATAATCCCCGTGGTCCTCTGTAGCTCCAATGCACCAAGGGCATTTCTGGACAATCCTGTTCTCTGATTTTGCCTTCCATCACCGTTCAATACTCTAATTGATAGATGGTAACTTTGAGGTGAAGCACAACGTGCTTAGAATGGGAAATCTCTGACAAAACCTATAAACATCACATTACAAAAGGGTAGCTCAGGTTCTGAGGAATCAGTCCCCAACCAACCATTCTTCTGCTCTTTTTGTCTTTCTGCCTCACACCAATGGGCAGAATAAAATACACCATGAAAGAGGCAGTGTGAAAAAAAACAGTGGCCTGCTTACCCCTTACCAACAAAGCTTTAAAGCTATGTCCTTTCCAGCTTGGCTGTGAGCATGCAGCCCTGCAGTGAAATCCATGTGCACTCAGGGAAAAATGTTGCTTTCAAATGGCAGTAAGTGGCTTTTCCAGAAGTGTGAATTGTCCCACGAGCCAAACAGGAGAAGCCCAACATAATATCCCAGCCCTCATTACATTCCATTTTGAAATATGAAAACAATTGTAAAACAGCTTACTACTTTGTATTCTTGTTTTCTTAGACCAGGATGAGTGGGAAAAGGATTCTGATTTTCCAGCTTCCAAACATCCAAAATTCATTTGCCTAATATTGTGTGAGAGCCTTATCCTCAAAACTCTGTGGCTGTGAACACTGACGTCATGAATTCAGATGAGATGAACACAGTAAAAATGTATTTCAACCTCTGGATACCCAGGGTATTTAGTGACAATTCTTTTCACTATCTTTTCCCAGTTCAAAGCACACACCTCAGGCATTGCTATTCCATATTCTTTTCTTTATAAGCATTCATCTCACTTGCCTTGCAGTGCTATTTGCACTGTACTATTACTTCCTAGCCCAAAAGATGCAGCTACCAAACAGGAATCTGTGTGCCAACTCCACTGGTTAACATCCTGACACTCAGTCTCCTGTTTGAAGGCAATCAATACATGATCTGGCCTGGATGGATAGAAATTAATTGATGTGACATTTTACAATAAATTCAGAGCACTGGGCTAATGCTCAGAGTGGATTTATTTTGCAAATGAAACCTCCAACTGCATGAATTCTTGTAGCTGCAGTTTGCTGGAAGCTGCAAGAGTACAGCAGAGGGAAGTATAGCTCAGTATTTGCCTTGTCTCTGCATTCTTTCCTCAGTTGTTGCAGAGCTAGTGGACATTGTCAGAAACAAAATGCTCAGCCAGCTGGATCTTTGGTCTGATTAGTTGTTATATGTTGGCAATTGTTTTTAATATAAGTATATACTGATACAATCTTATTTATATATATTAGCAGATACAGTAAAAGAATTTTATTATATTCAAGGTGATCTGGAAGAAGAGATAAGAAAGAAAAATTGTCTATGGCTATATATATCCAGCTATTCAAGATGGTTGTTCCTTCTTGTTAATGCAACTGCAAGAACCATAAAGCATATGGTAAGGGATGCTCCATCACTTTTAAAGAACACTTCAGCTAATGCAGAAATTAATTATGCTGCATTCCATAATTCAGGGATTAGATTTTCAAACGTAATTAAGCATGTACTGCCTGGTCTTTGAGACACAGGTATATGTGTTCAGTTTGTCTGTTTCAGAAATAAAATCAAATAATGAGCTACCAAAAATATTTTGTGCAAGCTCTTTAAATAAAAGAGTCTGTTGAAAATTTGCATAATATCTTACTTGTGAAACGTAAAAACTGTCATAAATCTTAATTCAATTTATAAGACAATTAAATGCATGTGTTTCTGTTCTCTTTTACGGTCCTTGGAAATCATTATCTTGTGTAGCTGGAGAAAGAGGGGCTAAAGAAAGCAGAGAAGAATTAGAATAGAATTAGCATTGTAACAGAGGGCAAATATCAGACAGTCACTTCCTTCACATATTTGTTTTTTCTAGCTGTCCTGAACTCAACTGAAATAGCACAGCATGCTCCACATTCTTCAGAATTTCTTATTTGCCTTAGGACAGAGGTTGCTTTCTATGTCTCATGGGACTCAGATGGTTTTGCTGCAATTAACTGTGAGAGATTTTCTGCCACTGTAGTCTCTTTGCAGCTTATGATACTCATTCAGTCTCTCTGATGACATAAAGAAAACCCTGTAAAGAGGATAGAATGTTGTTTATAAAACTTACCAAAACACTCTTAATAAATTCTTATTTCAAACAAGGCAAAGGTGTTGCTTAAGTTAGCAGCAGTATTTTCTAATGTACCATGTTCTTAAAGTATGTTTTCCAAACTGCACTGCCATAAATGTAAACGTGTCCTGGTCCTCCCAGTGGTTTTATTGTATGTCAGAACATATCAATCTTTTGTTGGTTACAAATTGGTCAAGGCTAGAAATATTAAAAAACTAGAAAACACAAACCAAGAAATGAAATACTTTTTTCAAGATTTGTAGTGTGGATGTTGCATTACTGTAACCTTTTGATTTTACTACATTCACAGACTTTGCAATAGAGCAGGTGGGGCAGCAGGAATCTGGGAAAATGGCAGTTTGGTCCCACACTGAGCAGTGAGAGAAGAAGGCACTTTTCCCTGCAAAAGCCCAGCTCTGGTTTTACCTCTCATTTTTACTAAACTGACTGATCCTTTACTCCAGCTAGTATTATAGCACTAGTGAGTAGGGTGATATCACACAGTGGCAAAATTGTTGAAGAAAAAGCCTTCACCTTATTGGAGCTACTAGTGATATGCATATTTTTGTTTCTCTAGAATTTAGTTTCTTATTTCTGAAGGTCAGAAGAGAGAAATATGTTCAAGACTCTGTACTGATGTGGAACTCCACTTCTCCAAACCAACAGGTCTCCATGCTTTAAATCATTACATCCTGATTGAAGTGTACCAGCAACAACTTCCTTCAGAAGAAAAAGCTTTTAGTTCAACATGAGATATATGGCATTTGGGGAAAAAAAGGCTTGACCTGCATAGTTCTGATCTCAGTTGCTGATTCAGGGCTGTTTCTGGGATATATCTTTTTGCTCGTGTCTTGGGTTTATGTAAGTAGACTGGCATTGTCTATAACATTTTGGTTTTTTACCCATTTGCTTTACAGAATGGTTTCAGGGATATAATTAGGTATGCAGAGTGGAAAGTGTATTCCCAGATGCTTTGTGGTCAGTTCTGCCTGAGGTAACCACCAACAGCCTCTCTCAGCTTAATGATATCTACTGTTGGCAGTGCTTCTGCCAGAGAGTGAGGTTAATGTCAGGAAATAAAATAAAATCTGCTTAGCAAACACTGCAAAGAAAACAGGTTAGGTGTTAATGTGCTTGCACCAGCTATTCCTCTCCGACACTTTATTTTCAAGTTTCATTGCTTAAATTTTGGTTGTTCATATATGGTTACATTTTTACAAAATTTGAAGAAGCTCAAAATTGAGAGATAAAAGATATCTGTCAAGTGCTGGCTCCTAGTTCATACTTCCACTAGCATAGGAACACTTGTCTGATCTCAGTTGAATTTTTTAGGTAAGAGACATCTACCACACACATTTCACCTTTAGAAGTGTTTCTCTAATACTCAATGTCATTTTCCCTAAAGGAAAACCACTGCAGAATTTAACAGCAATAGCTGTAGAGAACATCATAGAAATTACATTTCTATACCTGCAGGACTGAATAGAGATTAATATAACTTACACATTTCTATTGAGGTGTTTTATTGCATTTTATAGGAAGAATACCATTTTCTCTTAAATTATATGGGATAGTTTAAAGAACAAAGTTGTAATTTCCTTAACAAATGCTTTTAAGACCTTCCTATGATAGTTCATGTTTTAAATTTCATCATTGTCTCTATAGCTTATTTAGGCAAGTGTGGCCACCCATACGTGACGAAACAAATTAAAAAGGGCACATAATGTTCTAGTTTTCAGTACTTGGGTGGATGGGGTTGCTTAATACACATATATCACACTCTTCCAAGCTATCAAAGACCTTTGGATGAATTGGGTGCAATATATTAATTCAATTACAATGGAAACACAGATCAAAGAATGTAGCTGGGAGGTCTTATTAAAGTATGAGACTTCATTAAAATGTCACAGGTTTTGATTATACTGGATTAAAGTGTCTGAAATTTCACTTAACTTCTTCATGTCCCCAGATCAGAAAATTCTGCCGGGTAAGTGTAAGTTCATGGTTTCAGACCTTGTTTCTCAGTGTTGTTATTTAAGTGGAATTTTCATAAATTGGTAAAAAACACCAAAGATATTTTTTATTCATTTCTGACACTGAACATATAATCTCATTTGCTTCAATTTATTTCCTTTTTTGTTTGTGATTTTTGTTTCTGGCTTTTACTCATTCACATACATCTTGGAAAGACTTCAGTTTTTCAAATGAAATAATAATTAAAAAAACCTAATTCTCATCTTTTTAAAATAAATAAAATCACTTAGAAATTACTATTTTATGTCATGGGATGAACACATAGAAAGGTATGAATTCCAGTTTTTTCCCAAAGGCAGAGCAGTGCTGAGCTTTCCAAGGAAAGGTGTTAATGGGGAGCAGTTTCCATGTACTGCAGTGCTCAGCTGATCTATTTCTGCCTCTGCAGCCAAGAAACAGAATACACATGTATGCTGAGCACTGCTATCAGTGGTAATAGCCCTTTAAATTGGAAACAATCATTGTAAAGGCACCTAACAGACATTCTCTGGTACTGTAATAACAAGATTGAGATAAAAATCACTTTTCTTAATTCGCTTATTTTCCTGTCGCTACACAGGATGTCAACACTCGTTTGTAATTTTATTAAAGTAGTGACTCACCCCCTGTTGTGACGCAGGAACAACAGAAAGTTTGCATATTGCTATCTTGGATATCCATCATATTTTGTGCTTGATATTGATACAGCCCTGCTTAATTCCTCTGCAAGTGCCAGGGCAGAGTCCAGCCCTGTCCCTGCTTTTGTTGTGAGGGGTCCCATTCCATAGGATTTAGGCTTTCAAGGTACCTAGCTCAGCATGAACTTAACAAAACACGAATTCATTCAGTAACTAAATTGATTTCCTGCTTTGCTGCATATGTTCCTTAAATTACAGTGAAAGTAAAACACAGAGCATGCATTTCCACCATAACTAGAACACAGTTTTACAAGCAGCAAGGGTTTCTCTCTCCAGTTGCCAGTGTTATGCATCTCCTCACAGATCTGGAAAGGCTCAGGACAAGATAGCAAGGAAGTAGTGTATTACAGATAAACAGAATAATTCCATTCATTTATGGATTGTTTCAGGGATTCTGAAAGACTCTGCTAATACTGATAGTAAGATATTAATATATTAAGATATTAATACAGAGGCTATTATATATTATACAGGCTATTATATAGGCTATTAAGATAGAGAAGATGGGGAGGAGAGAAAATCAATTCATTTCTCAATCTATTTAAGTGAGCAAAGAATTGCGTGCGAAACTGAACAGAGCGTGTCAACAAAGCTCACACCAAACAAAAAAAGAAAAGCAGTTTTATTTTGCATAATTGTGTCTGAATCACAGAAGATTTGACAGAACCTGTTCCATTCTGAGTCCCAAGGTCTTATTTAGGCAGAGCACAATATCCCTGCAATGTGTTTTTTCTGGGCTAATCTAACATCTCACAGGATATCACGCAAGGGGACAGCACAGACAGTTGAGTGGTTTCAGTGGTTTATATTCAGTCTTTGTAGGACTTATTCCATCTGTCTGTTGAAACCTACGACAGTGCACTGTCAGATCTCTCCAGTTTTTTAGGGTGGCTTCCTTATCTCTAAAATATGAAGGAAATAAGAAATATTAGCGCTTTTCTGGTAAGAGAGAGATAAGGTTTAACCTCTGAACACTTGTAAAGGTCTTCAGAGGACACTTCAGAAGTGCCTAATGCTATAAATTCTGGCTTTTTAAGGTATTTTACTCTCATTAGAGTATTAGGAATTTGACCTTTTAACCTTTATGCCCATATGTAACCTGACAAAATGGAGGCTCATGCAAAAGCTTTCACGAACAGCATTACCTGTGAAGTCTGAATACCAGAACCCTAAAGGCATTGAGCTATGGCTCTGCAGCAGGGTAGTCACTCTAAATTTTGCCTTCCTCATAAAAGGTAAGGGTCTAGAAAAACTGTGATCAAGATTCCCTCAAATCACAGTGTTTTATCTGAACAGAAATAAGTTGCATTTACAAAACTGCTGATATTAAAAGTCTAGTATTAGCAGGGTAAATGCCTTGAGATAAGAATTAAGGTTGCCTGCTGAGCATCCAAAACTCTACAGCAACAGCAGGCACTAAAGCAGTAAGAGGCTTGGAAAAACAGCTCCACATCTGATAAAGAAAAGCACAATAAATCAAAGATGAAGTAAACTTTCTAGATAACCAGGAGCATTTAGTGCCGTTCTGATTAAACTCCTCTACAGGAAATGAGTCAACATAGCCTCCATGCTTTCCCCATCTTTCTGCCAATTTACATCTTAATGGATAAACTGGTTTAGGTTACTCATTTGGCAAAGCAAGGGATTGATTTGCAGCTTTTCATTTTGACTGCTCCCATCAACTTCTGCAGGGCTGTTCAGGGCAACTGAGCACAGCCATGGGCAGGCATTTAAAGATTAACAGGCCTTTGCAGCATTCCAGGGGGATGACAAAGCCATCAAAATTCTTTTTTCTTTTTCCAGTATTTCACACACATTACACGTGACTGCTGCCGTTATTACACCAGTGGCTTTTCAGAAATCTTGCAGTTTAATTCTGGGATACTAGGGTTTTTTCCCTTGAAAACCTGAGTTATGAGATTATGAGAAGAATCTCCAATTTCATTGAAAGTGTATGTTTTGTCCTTGTGTTTGTAATGCAAAGCCTTGAAATGTGAGCTGACTTACAAAGGATCGGTTGCACTGCTTAGCGTGAAAGCAAGTGCAGTGTGAGCCAAACTAAGGTTTTTTGGGAAATATGATACCACTGATATACTGCACCTGGAGGGGCACAGAACGTCTGAAATCCTGGATACTTTTGTACACTTGATGAGTGTGAACTCATGGGGCTCTGTCCCCCTTCCACCTTCCAGAGGACCTTGTCACTTTAGGGGAAAAGGGATGTCATTGTCTGGGGACAACACGGATGGTGGTACCATCGTTCTGCAGCTCCCCTACAGCATCCGCTCAGTTCTGGGTGGTCGTGACCTGCACCTCAATCTTCCCCTTAAGCTTAGGGGGGCATGGAGAGCACCCCAAGCTTCCTCCTCAATTTAGGGTGGGACTGACAGCACCTCAACCTTTCCCCACAGCTTTGGAGGTGATGGACTGCACCCCAATCTTCTCCCTCAATTTAAGGGTGATGCAGAGCACCCCAACCCTCCCTCTCAGTGCCGGAGGTCACGGACAGCACCTCAACCTCCCCCCTCAATTTAAGGGTGATACAGAGCACCCCAACCCTCCCTCTCAGTGCCAGAGGTCACGGACAGCACCCAAATCTTCTCCCTCAATTTAAGGGTGATACAGAGCACCCCACCCCTCCCTCTCAGTGCCGGAGGTCACGGACAGCCCCCCACAGCCCCCCGCTGGTTTTGGGGCGCTGGGCCGCACCCACACACAGCCCCGCGCTGTCCCCGCCCGCGGGCTCCGCCGGCTGGCCCTGGCTCAGGGAATTTCGCACCCCGAGGCCGCGGGTTCGAGCCCCGAGGGGGGCGGGCGGTCCGGGGCCGTGCCGGGGGCCGCTCCAGCCGGTTCTATCGGGGGGTCCCGGCCGGGCAGCGGCGACCGCGGGCCCAGCGCACATGTGCGGCCGCCCGGCACATGCTCACTGAGCGCGGCGCATGAGCAGAGGCGGCGCGGGGCCATCGGACATCTTGGGCCGCCCCGCACGGAGCGGG
>VZTT01012841.1:5382-48921 GCA_013400855.1 Buphagus erythrorhynchus | reverse complement strand
GCCCCGGGGCGGTCCCGCCGCTCCTCCCGCCGCCCCCGCGGGACCCCGGGCCGGGCAGAGCCGGGCCAGCGGAGCCCGGAGCCCGTGGGGGTTCCCGGGGACACGCCGCCCCGTCGGGGCTCGGTGCAGCCCTGCAGGAATGAACAGTTGTGCATAAGCATTGGCGAGCGTAGGGCAGCCGAGCAGCGGGGACGGGCAGTGCGGCACCGCGCAGAGCCGAGCCTGCCCCGCGGTCGGTGGAGCATTGGCTTTCCCTGCCTCTGCGCTTGTCAGCTTCATTGTCGGCTCTGGGAGCCAAAGCAGGGTGCTGATACTGACCAAGGGCACCTCGCCATGTGCCCTGTGTTTGTTTCCTTTCCAAAGGATGCAGTGAATATTTGCTGTTAGCACTAGAGTTATTGACAAAAGAAACTTACATTTTTCCCATTTAATTTTTTCATGAGGGTACACTCCCCGACGTTTTGTTATGAGATGTAAGATCTGTTTTGTTCAGTGCGTGATGGAATAAAGTGAATTTGGATGAAAGGACAGAGTAGTTTTTTGGGTCAATTTGGTGTGGATCAACAAGTATCTGACACTAAAAGTAAGTGGGACAACGGATCTTGCACTGGGCTCAGTACCAAGGAAGAACATTGCTATTAAAGGTCAATTCCAGTTTTACTTGTTTTAACATGTGCTTGCATTGTGTCATTTTTTGTAGAATCAGGTTGAGTTCTGACAATTAAAGGCTTGCTTGAGTAAATGCCAACTAATGTTTAAAGCTTCTTCATTAGATTAAATTCTGCTGTAGTTGGTAGTGTAGTTGTCATGCTGAAAGTAAATATTATGATATAAACAATGAATTTGGTTCAGTAAGAGCCAATACAGTAAGCAGAAACTGATATTTGTCAGTTAGGTTTTAATATCACAATTTTACATGTTAAATGAAAATCAATATTTAAAGGAAGGTTATTAAATTAATATCATTGAGCTTCCAGAGTACCATGTTGTGCATCATAACAGAGAGTTTCACTGTGTGCACTGGCAGCTACAATCAGTTTTGCACAGAGGAGGATACTTTTTGACTTGAGTTTGGTTTGCCATTTTCCAAGCTACACCCTGAAGGAACAGCCCTGTCCACTTAGAGGTCAGTGCTGAAATTGCTGAATTTTGGCAGAGCCCAGTGCCCCTTTCACACCAACCTTCCCTTTTCACACCAATCTTTTCCACTTTCTGTACCCACCTGCCTGTGACTGAACCCACAAAAAGATGTGGTTGCAAGAGGTATGGCATGCATGGACTGCTCCTAACTCTGAGCAGGGCTTCACTTTTGTTCTGCTGTGACCACTTGTGAATTGAGAGTGCAGTGTGATTATGGAGGAAACATTAAAAAAAAAGGAAAGAAGAGCCAAAGGAAAAAAAGCCAAGAAGAGCCTTGTCTGTGTGCGTCTCTGTGCATGTGGCATGGTAAAAGTTGACTTGCAGTGTTGTCCTCAGACTCTCTGAACACAGATTGTGGGTCCATGGGAAGGATAAGGAAATGTGTTGGTTTCCTGAAGTGAACCAAGATCATCTTGTGCAAGGCTGAGGTTACAGAGCATCATTCTTCTCCTGTCTGGGCGGCTGGAGCAGATCTGAGCTCAGAGACAAACTCACTGCCTGTTAATGATCCTCCCACGTTTTCTGTGCCTGAGCATTGTTGTCAGACACCGGGGCCAGGTTGAAGTGGGGAGCTGTGAGGAAAGGAGACCCTTGATCTGTAGCATAGTGCTGCCTTTGCTCTACCATGGACAGCAGAAGATAGAGCTGTGTGAAATACCTGGACTTGTACTGTGGCTTTTTAAAATCATAATTTGTCACTGTTCCATTTTTAAATTTTTTTTTATGTGTAACTGCAAAGCAATGCAGAGAAACAGTCAAAATCTATAACAAAATTATTTTAATCTCATTGTTTTCTCTCGGAGACAGATCCTCAGCTGGAGTAACATGAAAGTAGCCCTATTAGTATTGGTGAAGCTGTGCCACCTTGCACCGGTTGACTTTCTGATCTGCAATGTTAGAAGAGCACAATAGAGGATTAACTTGTTAAGCATCTTTAATGATGATTAGAAATTACAATATGATTAAATTTTTATTAAGCAATTGTCTGGGGTTCTAATAACAGTTGGTAATTTAGGCAGGACATTAACTTGCAGCTACCACAATACAAATACATGTGGTTTTACTCATATTCTAGATAGTGGAATGGGGATTAGGGAGAGAGAAAAGCTGGGTGTTCTCTAACTGTGTGAAGGTCTTTCAGTGTGGGATCTCCTGCTACAGAGCCATGCACTGCTCTGTGGCAGCATCTTCTCTCTTGTGTTAGATGCAGATTTATGCTTTTTCCCACTGATCTTTTTTTAATGGAGAGTCTCAGGGAAGTTCATAGGAGTGGGAGCAGTTTGCATCCTTTCCTGTCTGAGGCTCACAGGAACTGCAGTGTCAGGGACCAAATTTGTGGTGGGCATAAGGCTGGCTCTGTGGGCTTCCTGGGCTGCATTAGATGTGCACTGATAATTCTTTGTGGTGAAGGTGTGTGTGCATAGCTGCAGCTGGACATCCCCCTGACACAGTTGAGGGGCTGTGGGATGAGCTGCACAGGTTTGGTTGGGAGAACTTTGTTGGTTTCTCGCCCTCTGGATGACGAACTGAAGTGCGAAACAATACAGGTGTGTGGGAAGCTCATCTGCATTGGCACAAAGCATCATAGTTAATTTATTTCCTCCTGAAACAAGATTGGCATATGAAATGGGATTTAAGAACAAAAAAACTGTGGGGGTGTAACAAGCATTTCGTAAATTACTGCTTGCAGCAAACTAGCTTAGTGCCATGTCTGTTTTAAATGTATTATTTTTGGCATGCAAACTTTGTCCGTAACTGTTGCTACTTTGGTTCAGATTTTACTAAGGTTGAGTGCAATACATGAAGTGGTGATTCTTGTATTAGCCAGGGTGGCATGAAAACATAAAACTCTTCATGAGTTTAGGAATTTTTTTCCCCGAGACATCATCTGGTTTTGGGTGATGAGTTCCAGTCTGGCTCAGTCTGATGGGTGAGCAGCAACTTTCTGCTGTGGTCAGGTGATGGGAAATGAACTGAAAGGCATCCTCTCAGTTCTTCCCAGTGAGGTACCCCTGAATGGAAGGTAGTACACACAGCTGTATTGCCAAAATGCCACAAAATCATAAGTCAAGTCAAGAGAAATCATGAGATTTTGGAGTTTATCTAGAGTTACTTTAGAGGGAAGATCCCACAGGATGCATTTTTGGCTATGTTTTATGATTTTATGAATCCTTAGGGTTGTATTTTTATATTTAATTAAAAAAAAAGAAGTAACGGAGTTGTTCATGTAATCCCTAAAGCTCCTTTTAGTGATTTCTTTTTGAGCAGAGAGCCCCAGATACAAAAGTATGGAGAACACATCCTCAAAAGGACATCTACTAGAAATGTGTAGAGAGAGATGTTGTGACATGAGAGAAGGAGTTGCTGGGGCTTAGGACATTACTGCTGCAACCACAGCAGCTCATGGGGGGTACTTTCAACCCATGGCTAATCCAATATATATAAAATGGTGTTTTAAATTGAAGATTATTAAATATGCTCTCTTTACTTTCAGTTTGTAATGAGTTAACAGCAGATTTTTTGTCATATTCGTGAAGACTTGTAAGCCCTGCATCTGGGCTCTTGGTTTAGGGCATTGGGTTCTGGGAGGTGGTTTTGGTTTTTATGTGTTTGTTTGACTTGGGAGTTAAGTGGAGATAAATCATTCTTCTATTTGAACTAAATATTCTGAGAACCAAATAATTTGTTACCCAGTCCTACATTTGGGCTGAAGTTACCAAGATATTAAGTGCTGTGGAAGAATTTTGATGCTGCCCAGTTCATATTCCCGAAAGGAACTGGCTTTCTGACAATCTGGCCATTCTTTTCTTTAGATTTCAAACAGCTTTGAAATTGATGATTAAAAAAAAGAATCTACTTCAGTGTTTTAGATTTCAAAATCTTTCAACTCAAAGCCCAAAAGTTGTGTTTTATTGCTGCTGCTCTGCCCTTCGTTACAATACAGAGTATCCAGTAAACTAAAAAATCAATTTAACAGCATCCTAGGGAGTAAATGGAGTGTTGTAGTGATGGAGGTTATAATGAGCTCTGATGTTTCTGGTATGCAAAAAAGTAGACATCATTCTAAGATAAAGTTAAAAAAAAAAGGGTTTGAAAATTAGTACGCTCATTAGCTAATGAGAGGTTTACATTGCAGATCCTTTTCTTGTGCTTTTATAGCTCTTGTACTGTGGAACTGGTCCTTAATTCAGTCAAACTGGTATGAGATACCAATGCCTCTTGAATTGTTCTGTGATAATGTTTTGTCCTTCAGGACTGTGTACTGAATAGTAACTGGCATTGAAGAAATGACATTATTTTAATATTTCTAATATATAGGTATAGGCCATACAGAAGGTTTAATCTCTTTTATCACAAAAGTTCTTTAAAATTTGCATGTGTAGCTTGTGGTTAGTTCCAAATATTTTTTCCAGTAGAATAATGTTTCTCCATTCCTCTAATAAAAATGCAAAACAAAAGAGATACTGCTGATTTCTGTAACATCATATGGTGTTGCATATTTCTTAGCAGCAAGGAAAATTGCAATAGAGATTAGGTAAAAAAAGAAAAAAAAATAGCCTTTTCAAAATAGTCAAGGCAAAATAACCCTGTTGATGTAGTGATTATTGTTATTAAGAGGACAGAAATGGGGCTGTCATTATGAAGATGTATTCAGAGATTATGCTTAAATGGTTGTAAAGATCAGATATGTGTGTCGTTCAGAGTAATTTTGGGGGGCTTACTGCTTCATAACTGACAAGCAAGAATGGAAAATGTGTTAATTCAGTGCTACCTGCAGAAATTACAATGTTATTAAAATTTGCAGTAGAAAAGACAAAGAGGGGTCTTGAATTTAAGAGATGGAATTTAGATGGTGGCTCTTGCTGTAGATCTCTGGCAGATTTTCCAGTCTATCTATAGCAAAGTGTCTTTGCTGGCCAGCAGTGTTTAGAGATGGATGAATCAGCTCAGGATGAGCTGTTCTGTCTCGCCGGCTCTGGGGGAGCAGAGATGCTCCCCTGGGTGCAGAGGTGTGCAGGTACCAACCCCAGCTGCTTCTCTGACTGAAAGGGTGTGCTCAGTAAAGATCATTTGGGAAAGAAATCTGCAAAGTCACAGGTGCTCCTTCACCATTCTGCAAGATATTTCATGCAAAACATTACACTTGCTGGACGACACAGGCAAAAATGTGACATTCTAGAGATCGTGGGTGGGTGGGTGCTTGCTCTAGAAACCTTTGGTACAGTTTACTTCTTGCTAACAGTGTTTTCTTTGTTCAGCTCTAAAGCATTTCCTGTCACCCCATCTGTATCAATCATCCTGTCAAGTGAGGAAAAGAAACATTTTATCAGACTGTGTTTGTACATTTTATTTGCCTTCTGATTGTAACCCACGTAAGATAGATGCAAAGGAAAAAACTTCAGAAAAATAATCCATCATCATCTTCCATTGTTTCAAATAAAAATCCACATGAAAATTAATAGATGGAATAAACCCCCATGGACCGTGCACTTTCTCTGTGTTCCGGGAAGAATTACTTTGTCACAAAATGTTACAGGATTTTGGCAAGATCTGGCCTTTAATGTGCAGAAATTACACGCTTTGAAAATGCAGGATGAAATGGAGAGCAACAATTTTTTAGAGAGAGCTGATTCAGAGTTTATTTTGGATAGTCAAAATTTCAAATGGATCTCAGTTTTGTTGTTGGCATGGATTAGTGGCCGTAGTCATGCGATGTGTAATGAATTAGAAGCTGTTTTCAAGATAGATGTAATTTCCTTTTTTTTGTACCCAAAGCACGCTGGTCTTCCTTGAGCGAAGCCATCTGCACAGGGAGAAAGAGAAATCCTTTCTTGTGGATACTCTACATATTGATGAATGTTTTTAAACTTTCTGCTTCCTCTCCCTTTTTTGTCAGCGTTTGTTTCCATTTTGCTTATCTTTGGTATTTCTGTCCTGTGGTTTCAACCCTGCTTTTCACACTTAGTCTCTACCTTTCTCACAACTCCTGTAACTACTGTACTTTATTTTCTCTGTGCTGAGATTTGTATTGACTTCTCAGTGTTGTTGAAATGTAAATGAATCCTGGCATTGTGCTGGTGCTACTCCCAAGTCTTTCAACAGCTTGTAAATTCAGATTCTGTTCTGTCGGGAGCATCTGAAGTCCCCCTTAGAGAAAAGTGGTACTTTTTCTGTTCCAAGTAGCAACTGTGCTGCCTTCCCTGCAGCCCAGCAGGTATTGAGGTGTAATCAGCTGGGTCAAATTAGGAGCCTCTATTAGCTTGCATCTGCCCTGGATGTGTGTTGTTGTTTTGTTCAAGGACAGCTCATAGTATTAATTTCAAATTCTTAGATCTGGGCTGCTGCAGGTTTTTCTCATCTAAATGTCAACTGCATGTGACAAGTAGAATAATATAAAATAATTGTAATTTTTTCTCTAATCAAGCAAAAGGAGTGTTGAATTGTTTAATTACTGGCTTTGCCAGCATGCAGATGGAAAGGCTTTTCAGGTAAGTTGCTCGTACAAAATGCCTAAAATGGATAGTAATTAACAACTGGCTCTTCATTGGTATGTTAATTATGCTGCCATTTGTCCTGGTGCCTGTCGTTCTTTAAATGTTCTCTTACACTGAACTGAAGCGTTCATTTCCTGGCAAACACAGAATGTATCAGAACAGTTTGACTCTCAGATATATGCAAATATTTTATGGGAAGAGGCATGCCAGTAAATCACTGAGCTGCAAAGAACAAAAACACTGCATATTTGTATTCCTCAGAGGTAAAAGCAAAACCTGTTTCTGAGGAACCTGCAGGCCTGATTTTGAAAAATGGTCTCTAATACTTTCCCAGTACACAATTCCATGCAAGTAGGTAATTTTAGGAACTTGTTACTGCTGGCTGTTTCTATTAGTGAAGGTAGGTGGACACCTGGGTGCTGTTAAATGCCTTTGAAATGCATATATTTTAAAACTGTGTTGCTTGTAATATCTGGATGGAAAATTCAAACTGAACTGGAAATGCTTTTAGAACTTGGGATAGAGCTGATTATTTTGAATGCAAGAAGAGTTAAAGTAACTTATGAATAGATCACAGTGGCAGTCTCAGATTTTATTCAATATACTGTTAAATTCTTTTGAGAACAGAGATTGTCTCCTGTTTTCTGGACTGTGCTTTGCAGAGTGCATCCCCAATCTCTGCATACTATTGCAGTAAGTAAAACCAGGCTGTGTCTGGTATGTCTGCAAGTCATCCAGTAGTGTCCTGAAGAGGGCCAGGCTGCTAAAGTTGTATGGCAAGTTTGCTGTGACCAGCATATGGGTATGAGGCTGGTATTTTAATTTGCTGAGCTTCTGCTGCATGGAAAGTGGTTAATCAGCCCAACACACAGTGACCCTCAGCCTGGCAGAAGTCAGCCCCTGAAATGAGGTGCTGATTGTAACAGGAGCTGTGGGAAGTGCATTATAGCCGTAAAATTAGCTGTTAAGAGGCACTAGCTATTTATTGTGTGTCACTGCCCTCTGCATCATGTTTCATCCTATCATGGACAAAAAATTGTATTGCTGTTAATACTGCCAGGCCATGGCTGAGCTGGATTTCCATTGTGTTGTGTTCAGTGAAGTTGCTAGCAAAGTTCCTAGCTCAATATTGAGCCCAACTTTGAACACTTAAAGTAGTGATAGCTAGAAAAGCTTAGTTTGAAGTGATAAAGTCATGTGTTCCCAGTCACTGAGAGGTGGCTCATTTAGCATCAGTCCATGGAGTTTGCCCTGTGAAAGAATCTGGGAAAAGAGTGGTCGGTCTGTTGACTACTACTGTGAGTCATATTGATGGTATATGGGACAGCAGTGTTTTCCTTGGATTTAATTTATTCTTTTTTTAAGTATCTCTAAGAGATGGCCCTCTACATATAGATGTCTCACCCTGAAAATGTTTTGCACTTTCTGTAATAAGTAGTGGTTTGACCAGTAGAAAACAAGGCTGTATAATTAAAACTTCATTTTATTTTAATGATATTTTCAGTGTAGGAATATAATGGCAAATGGAGCTGTGTCAGGATTTCAGTGTTTCAGAGATAAGAGTTCCTCTGCTAAGTTTTTTATGTTTTCATCTAGAATAGGCAATATTTCTGGTTTAAGGGAAAAAAAAGAAAAAGCAGATTTATTTGGTGTGCAATAAGGTTTGTGGGAACAGCAGTTGCAGTGTATTTTTGCTTACCAGTGAGGGTTTGAAATATGCATTTTCATTGTTGAAATTAAAGTAAATGAACCATCACAAAGAAAAGTATAGGAGCATTTTCAAACTCTCATTTGAGGACTGGAAAATAAGAATACTTTCTAGCTACATCTCCAGCAAATGGGACACTGGACTGCTGGAATTAAGAATGTCTTAAGTGAACATAACAATCTTCCCCAACTGCCTAGTGTTGAGGCCTACAGAATCCAAATTTCCCAGTTTTCCAAAACAAGTTCTTAAAAATGTGTAGTGTCTCTGTGGATTTTCTGCCATCTGTGAGTTAGGTCCAAGTGAAACTATTTCTCTGGAACTGGATTCTCACTAAGAACAAAATGTTCTAGATCAGACTACATGGAACCCCTACCAAAAATAGCCCATTACAGACACTTTAAAATTAAGTATAAAAATTCCATTATGGATAATTACAGAATAAGACACAATTGGGACTTTTCTTGCTTCTTTGTTGTTGCTGATCACAGTGAAGTACTTGAGTGTGTATGAGTCTTTGGGCTTCTTGTAGTTTATTCATTCTTGAGACTTGGTTCTTGAATGATCACAGATGTTGAATTGTTTTTCTTCTAAATAAAATTTGACTGTTCCTGGACTTTCTGTACTCTCTGACCTGTTTCTGATACACTCAATGAGCATGTGCTTTTCTGAGATGTATTAGTCTTTTGCTTAAATATATCTTGATAGTCTTTCAGTCTTCAGACAAGCTAACATACATTTCCAAACTGATTCCTGACTCAAGACTTAATCATATTTTGTTTTAGAGGTGTCCTCCTCCTGTTTCAGAACTCTTTGGTTCTGAACTGTAAATGGGACTGAGGCTTACAGTGTTCTTTGATGTTTTAGGGGAAGCTGCCAGTGTCAATATCTTTGCTCTCCATGCTGTTTCCTTTTGTCACCTGTGTTTCTCCCTCCAGTTGCCATGAATGTTTTGAAAAAGGAGGCATGTAAATATGTAAATAATGTTTGAGGTTAGGCAGCTGTAGGATGGCACTGTGAAATGAAATCTTCGTGCTGGTGTACAATAGCTGAATTAAAAGGTGTGTGGTTTTACTTGTCGGCATTTTGGTTGAGTACTATCAGCTGGAGATGTGTGAGTGGGTGGAAAGAACAGTATCGTGGAGTTCATGCTGAATTATGTTTTGCTGGAGGAAAGCTATTCATTAGTCTCATAGCTGGCACATGCCTCTTTATTCCTTCTCTAAAGTAGTATCTGACGACTTTGATGAAAAGGTTGATATGACATTAAGGAATTGGTTCTGCCTCATCTACTGATGTGCAAAAGCCTTTCTGCCCTTGGCAGAGCTGAGTGAGACACAGGCAGCATGCTAGTCCTCACTTTGCTCTAGGAAGGGCAGGCGTGTGGGGAATGGTTCAGGGTTTGAGGAGCCTTGGCTCCATCTCTGGTGTGGGGTTGATGACGGTGTGTCCAGGCTCGGCTCCGGGGTTCATTGTGTCTCCACCTACGCCCCTCTCCTGATTTTTCAGGATGGTCTTAAGGACAAAATGCTCTTTCGTCATTGCTAAATTTAAAATGAATGTGGTAATTATGAATTAGAATTTCAGAGACCAGTCAGCTGTCTCTGTGCAGGAGAATTCCTGGCTGTTGCACGCTGGCTGCCCATTCCTCCTGTATCACTGGCTGACTGCCTGGTGTCTGAGATCGACCTGGGCAAGAAGGCAGGCTCGTGGTACAGGCCCTGGGCAGGGTTCAACTTTACTACAGCTTTCTTACTGAATCACTGACAAATAACATTCACATGCCACAATTCACTCGTCTGACTTTTGTTTTCGTTTATCTTACCACCAGTGTTCAAGTCCTGTTTATAAGACTGCGTAATTTGAGATGCTTTTTTTAATAAGTGTCAGTTGTAAAAATGATATATTTGTAAGATGCCTGTGCTGGGACAAGCAGAGAATGTGTTTCGTTGTGATGTATTAATTGATAATGTTTTATTAATAGACTTTTATTTCAACCACGTTTATGTTGGATTAGCAAAAAAATTCTCCTCCCTTTGGGAAGAAACAGAGAGAGAAAAGGAAAATAAACAGCTTCTTTCTCTCTGGAAACAGCAGTTATTATTTATTCCAGGCACATGAATAACCATTAATTTTTATTTTCTTTACAGAGTAGATAGGATATTTGGATAATGTGCTTTTTAAGTGTCTTGGCAGAATATACACATGATAGTTATTTTAGTGCTGAACTAGCAACAATCCACCTGCCTTTAAAGTATTAATATAGATTTTACAACTTATATCTTGTTGTCTTATGGTTGCTTTTGACACTTAAATTTGCCTTTGAAAATGCATTAGCTTATTCTCATCCAGTTACAGTTTGTATTAAGATTGAGAGCAAAATGTACATTGCTTCATACACCAAGGAGATGATCAAACGATATGAAAAACACAGCTGCACTGAGTGAAAATTATGAGATGGTTTTCAAGTGTTCATTGTGCATTTGCAAGTAAAATTTAAAAAGTAGGAAAATGTGGGGGTATTTGGTTAGTGGGTTAACTCAAACTCCTCTTTAAATCAAATCAGTGAGCTGTCCCTGGAAGTAAATACATTTTCAGAAATGAAATCATGATTCTTTCTAATGTTGAAATGTGAGGATAAAGTATTTGTAGTGATTTCTTGGTGAATGCATGTGGCTGCCACTGGTTGTTTGCTTTGTTGTGTAGAGTCCCTGTAGTAGCTGGAACCTGATTGCCAGGTTTGGAATTCAGACTAATCTTGTGTGTCCTGTGTGCTTGCCTGTGCTGCTCTTCAGTCAGCAAATAGCACAGCTAAAACCTCACTTTGGTCAATATTTACAGACAAACAATCAGCTTGTTTTTTGACAAACATCCAGTTTGTTTACAGTGAGGGTTTTTTCAGTATCATTCCTCACTTCTGCATTTTATATATGCACAGAATCGTCTGTATGCTTTTGGGAACAAGTGGCTTGTAATGGATGTCAGATCATGTTTAATGTGAAAACGGGGACATAGAAAAATAATGCTTTGTTGTTATATGCTTTTTTTTGGTTTGTTCAGTGCTTCACTGGTAGAACATCCAGCAAGTCTTGTATTCTGTAATTCTGAAAAAGCAAGTACGAGCATGGCTATTACTGCTGATCACTTCAGAAAGTCTAGCACAGCCTACCTGGAAAGAGCATTTTCTCTTTTAGATTAAAATTGGTACTTTTAAAAAGCAAAATTCGAGATTCAGTTTTATGATATATGTTCAGGAAGTAGCTCTGGGGAGAAGTTAAGCAGAAAAAAAAGTGTTCCAAAAATTCATGACAAATTATTGGGAGTGTAGTAAACCTAAAGTAACACTAAGGAATATTCTGCAGCAGAGCTTTGTAGTATTTTGTATTTTCTACGTGCCTATGAAGGTTTCCCTTATGCCATAACATTGGGGTGTGCCATTTGGAACATATGTGGGAAAAATTCTAGAAAGTAACAACAGCAACAGCAAATGCAGTTTTGAGCACCCAAAAACTTGTGAACTTCTATTTTGATTTTTTTTGTTACTTGCAGACATGAAAGATATAATATATGAAATTACCTAAAAGGAAGAATGTTTTAACAAGTATTTAGTCAAGTGAAGGGGCAGTGAAAAGTAGCAAATTCATTAAGACCTTTATTTGAAATGTTGGGGGTTTTTTGCTTGCAGAAAAATTCAGGGTTTGGGAAACTGATCTGCAAAGAGGAGGGTAACTACTAATGTGGGTTGGGGTATCAGGTGTTAAGTTAAGACATCCGAAGATGTTCTGAAGGTTGTCCTTGATGGGAGGTTAAACTGAACACATCCAGATTGGTGACAGTTGCCAGATGAACATTGTGGGAACGCTGGTGCACTCTTTTCAAAGATTCAATTCAGTTTGAATCTGGAATTTTCTTATCCATAGCCCTCTTCCATGGTCTGAAGGCTGGACTACAGTATTTCATAAACTGGGCAAGGAGTTTGAGAAGTAATGGCTGGAGTACACTGTCGCTATAGGACACGACAAATAAACACGTACTCACTGCAGTTTGAAAAGTGAAAAAGAACCAAAGTTTAATTTCTGACTCCATATATATAACTTTCCAAAAGTGACAGTGGATTGGAGGGTGACAGTGCCACCTCTCCAACAACACTGGACAAACTAACAGTCCATCAACTGTCTCCACCTACATGAAAGAATGAAAAACAATAAGTTGTTTACAGAAAAGTGTGTGAGAAAGTTAGAAGCAGGAATGAAAACATCAGAAGGCATAAACATCTCAAAAAATCAGGGCGACAGTACACGAGCTTGTTCATTTTACATCTCATTTGAGTCATATTTTTTGATCCTTCTTGCTACTATGGGAAAGTGAGGTTGGCTATTTTCTTCAATCTTTAGAGAAAAAAAAAAAATTTATTCAGAAAATCTCCTTTGACTTAAAGAAATTCCAGACAGGCATAAAATGAACTGAGTATTTACAATGCTCAGGCTCAGACTGGGTGTTTGAAAGGGAGTTAAATGTGGGGTTATTCCCCTGCAGTTTTTAGGCAGAGAATGATGTATTAGAAATCGTGAGAAAAGGAAGAAGTTCTAAACCACACCCTATTTTTAGAATGGATTTTTGACGAATACTGATATTCTTTTTAAGGTGTTTCACATAAAAATTCTTATTCTTAGTAATGAATTGGGGTGTGAAAACACCTGAAAGGCCAATTAATTATCATAACATCAAATAAGCATCATTTGCTTGTTGATCAAGCAGAACTGAAGTCATTAGTGCTATCAATAGAATGCTGTTTAATGAAAACAATAGCATTCTGATTACCCAGCAGTGCCCAAGGACACTGTAAATTTACTGATAATTAAGTATTTGGTAACACAAGTTGCTGTTCTGAATGAAATTTAAAATTAACATACCCTTCTGAGGCATACTTAATCTTTGTAATAAATAATAAAGGCATTTGAAGGACACAAGTCAGTAATTTTCAATGAATAATTTGAGTCAGAGTGGTCCACATTTTACATCTTTGTCATTGGACTGTGTTGCTCCAGAGCTTTCTGCAGGTGATGGGGAGGGAATGTCTGGGTCTGGTGTGGTGGGGACACCACAAAGACCTCAGGCTGTGACCCCAGTGTGGTCAGTGGCTTGCAGGGCAGCTTGTGGGCCACCACCAGGGCAGTGGGGCTGGGTTTGGTGGGATGGAGTTTGAGCAGAAGGAGGATGTGGTGTTCCTCACCAGCCCCTTGGTGACCCAGCTCAGCAGTGTCTGCAGAGATTGCTCCTGGTGGTCGCCCCATTCTGGGCAGGATAACACTTCTGCTTTGGTCTGACTCCATGCATTTTCAAATTGTTAGGCTTAGGATAAATTATATAACTACTTGCACCTATGAACTTAGAACAGTGCTTTCTCTGTGAAAATGCATTACAAGAATATTTTTATGAAACAATTATAAAAGACCAAGAGTTTATTAATTCACTTGAACGTTTCTGCTCATTGTTTAAGAACTATGTTGTCAGATTTCTTCGAATGTGATCCAAAAGCTATAGTCATAAATACTGCCTCTCGTGCTCATGAAATCTGATAGCTGATTTCTTCTGTAATTAACGGAAAATACGGACAGGTGATATTGGCAATGGCTTTCATGTAAATTCTGTGCATTTCTAGGTAGAGGAAAAATGAAATAGTTGAAAGAAGATATTGGATTTCTGGGAAAGCTAGACTGCCCCGATCTGCATTTAGTTAAAATCCATTATGGTGAACATTCTGGGCAGATTTATTACCAATTAGCTTTATTTCTTTGCATTTATACAGCTATTGACTATGTTTTATATAGTTGATAGGAGTTTAGAGAGCTGTCATGTTGTTATGATGGAAAGTCTGGAGAGCCACGGTATTGATCTCTGTGAGTTTTTTTCTTATGTATACCATTGCAAGTATTTTAATAGCAGCTTCAAAATAATTTCCACAAATTGGCGGTTGAACTTGTACATGAACAAAATAGATTTGTGATCAAGCACTGAAAATGCTTGAAATCTGAACCAGCTTCTATTGCTAGAAAATAATTGCTAGATAGATAGTAAGAAGCCAGACTACTTGATAGAGGATTGTGGAAATATTATTTTAAAAGAAATAGTTTGAAGCTGAATGAACAAAAATGAAGCCTCAAATGATGACATAGTACAGATAAACTATTGAGCAGTTACCGCTGTTATTATTTCTTTATCATAAAACAGTTACATAGGAATTTATTAAAGGAAATTTGCTTGTAAATATGTTTTTGATGATTATAAAAGAGGGAAAGGAAACAAGATGAGTTTAGGAAAGAACAAATAGCAGTGATGGTATAAAACTAGTAGTCAGTGATCCGGAGCAAGGGCATGCAATGGAAAATGCTTGATTTCATTGTTAATTAAATAAAGTAATAGCAATAATTGGCTAATTTCCTATCTTTCTTACCTTTGTAGAAGAAACACACTTAAGAAATGCTACATCTGCTGCTCCTGATGTAAAAACATGCTCTCTTGTCCTGAAACTAAAATTTTTCAAGCCCAGCATATCTCTTCTAGCACTGACCAAAAGCAGGTGCTTGAAGGAGTGTAAAATCAGAGTAAGCATGTGTGGTGCTTCCCCTGTCCCACCCTCCAGCCATGTGTGACTCAGAGGTTTCTTGAGCCAGGCATGAGGTTTGATTTGTAGAGCTCAGTGAATTTCTTTTCCACAGTTTTGGATAGGCTCTACCTAAAACCTAAATAGTTTTTTTTTTGCATCCACAGATGTCCATTGTAGGGAGTTTGGGGCATCCAGAGATAGTTGTGATTGGTCAGGAAAGCTTGGCAAAAGTACTAAGGGTGTGGGAAGTAAGAAAGATGAGAAGGGGGAAGTTGTGGGATAGTGTGACAGTGGCTGGAACACTTAGACGTGTCCTTGGAGTGGACTGGCTTGGGGTGACTCCCAGTAGGGGACAAGCAATGGCAGTGGGAGAAGGAATCAAGGCTTAACTCTTCTGGTTTATGTATATATGTGTGTGTGTGTGTATGTGTGTATATATATCTCTGTGTATATATATGTATATATGTAGTCATGAGAGCAGCCAGCAAAAATGAGATGCTGTGCAAGGCAGGAGATGAGGAGTGGTTGGATGAGAGGGCTTTTCTTTCTGTGTAGACAGAAGTCCAATCTCAATAAATCTTAAGAATGTAGAGGCAGATATGACAAAACACATCCATAACTGAAATCACAGTAAAGCTGATAGCATGGCCATGTGGGTTATTTTTTATTTTACCTTGCACTTGCCAGCTGGGTAACTCAATTTGTTCTCTTTGCTTATTTACTGAGCAATACATTTTACCAGGCCCTTTTAACAATTAGTGACAATCCTGTGGACAGGGCTGTATATATATGTTTTGCCTAATTCAGGATTATTGTGCCTGGGTTTAGTGTAGCTTTAGCTGGTCTTGCAGCTTCCACTTTACCTCCTGATGTTTTACTGGATGAAATACAGCAAGTGTTCTGTTTAAAAAGGGAAAAAATTGTCCTGTACATGAATTTCTAATTGAATGCCAGCCAAAACAAGCTAAATGAAACAGACTTGTTAAATGAAGAATTAATGGACTGAGCATGATCTGTCTCTGAGAAACTTGAAGGAGAGTCCTTAGGATTTATTATTTTTCCCTCGTGTTTGTTTGCCCAGGCTGGGTGTGTGCTTGCACAGTTTTTGTGAGTTCATTAATGGGTCAGTTGTGGGCAGTTCTATATAACAGAACAGACTTATATGCTATTTGCTAGGTCTGATGCTCAGTAAAGAAGTATGGAAAATAACACTGAATGTTACCTTCTGTTTCTTGCACATAACTTATAATTATGCAGTTACTTTTGGCAAATACAAAATGTCAGAGGAGGAGGGAGAATCACCATTCATTTCATATGGAAATGGTGCATGGTTTGGGGAGCCTTGTTTTTTGGTGATTTGCGTGGTACTTTTGCCACATGTCAGTAATATCAGCCAAAATAATGTCAATAAAACCAGGGCAAAGTAATGCAGAGACAATTAAGCATGGAATTTTGTTGTATAATTGCACTATCATGTCTCTAGTGGCTGAAGACCAGGTAGGGTCACATTCAAACACCTTAAATGGTCCTGCTGCTGTTGTCTGCTGTTTTACTGTGACCCTTCATGTAAGTGAAGCACCTGCCTCTCTTCTTTTAATAATGTTTGCATCAATCCTGAAACAGCCTTTCAAAGTCAGGTTTTCATCCTCTCTGTAAACTGGCCTTTTACAGTAGCTGCCCTACTTCCCTGCCCGATTTGCATGTGCACTTTCCCACTTGTAACTATTTATACCTGAGACATTTGCTGAGTGTTGGAAGCTCAGGTTGTGTTTTCAGTGTGATTCTACCCCAGGTCCTTGGACTGGCTTCTGGCTCACTCTTTCATGCACTTCCAGACTTTGGATGTAAGAAGTACTTTTCTTCTAATGCATCAGTCCATCATAATCATGGTGGGGTCCTGGGTGCTCTTCTGCTTGGGTTAAAGTCCCCACTTCTGCAGGGGGAAATACTATCAGATTTTAGAGGCAGGCCAGGTGCTTAGTTTCAGGTCAGTTTTCATGTTCATTCTGCAGTGCAGATACAAGCCTGGTTTTAATTCTGAGAGGGTTTATTGTTTTCCAAGACTAGAGACATCCTTGCAGAGCAGGAGCCATTAAGGCTTCTTTTTTAACCTTTGCTCCCTGTTTTGAATTTCAGCAACCTCTTTTGAGGGAAATGGTCATAGTTTGGCAGGACTTGTCAGCAGTTGGATGCATTGGCCTATTAAAGAGAATACAAGAAATAGTTCACCTCAGTCAGAGGCTGAATAGGTCAAGGAGAGATAATAAGGAATTACGAATAAGAAGTGGAAAAATAGCCAGGGAAAAATGCAGGGGCATAAGGTGCCATGCCATTTGTCAGGAAGATAGGAAGAATGAAGAATCAGCTACCCTTTCCTTTCTTCCCAGCCTAACTTTAAGTAGCCAAGTGCATCTTCTGTCTGTGCTTCAAGTTTAATTTTTAGTCTGTAACATTCTCTGTGTTAGCTGCAGAGGTGTGGCTTCTGTCTTCTGGATTGTGCTAAAGAATACTCTGAGTTTATTCAGTCATATATGGGTTGTGTTGGTCATTTAGGCAGTGAATATGAATGTGGTCCACTTCCTTTTCTTACTCCATGATGTCTCTGGCAATTTTTGTGTCTTGACTATAGGGTAGATATGGATGAATGGAATTATCAACATGGCTGGAATGAATAAGGTGATTAACATGAAAATTGGAAATTAAATAAGTATTGTCAAAATCACATTCAAAATCACATAGTAATGTATGAAATAATTTTTTGGTTTTACAGATCATAAGATTGATGTTTCCACAGTGGGGTTTTTGGGTACTGTAGTTTCTGCACAGCATGCCTAATTTTGGATGCTTCAGAGGATCCCAGTTTTTAATGTTGGCTGCTCATCCTGCAGTGATTGGTTTCATACTGTCCCTCAAGCTGAGCACTTGCAGCAAGAATTCCTCTAAAGTAGACTAAAACTCTCTTTTGTCACAGTTTACTTCCAATTCTTTGTCTGCATCCCACCTTCTTTTGCACATCCAGGTGGTGTTGTTGAGCTGTGGGTGTGGGTTGCAGTGAGATCCCAGGGCTTGTGTGAACACAGCAGCCAAGTGTAGAGGCACCGTAGAGGGTTTCACCTCTTTGACTTCAAAACTTGCTCTTCCAGTCTGCTGGTGGGGCATATGGCAGATGCCTCTTAGGTGTGGCACTGACTCTGGCATCTCCAGAGTCACAGCAGAGAAGGCAGGGAGCAAGGTGACTGGATTTGGCCTCTGGAACACCAGTTAGGCCACTCTCTTAAATGCTTAGTCCCAGTTTCTTCAGTGCCCCTTCAACTGAGCAGTCAATCTCATCATCTCCCCCCATCCTCTGAGTGTGCTTAACATTCACCTGTGATGCAGGCAGAGGATAAAGCTCTAATCTTCATTTTGAAAAAGAGAACGTTTCTCTAGTAACTGCTCACCATATGCCCTAATTAATCTTCAAGGTTAGGGGTGGGCCCCCCGCACACACCCCAAAGCACAGGGAATTGTGGTGGAGGGGAAAGTTTTTAGTTAATTAGGATTTTTATATTATTCCTGTCTTAGTAGCTCTTTCCAGAACCTAAATGGTTAAAGTAGAAAATGTTAGTAATTTTGCTGCAAATAAATTGATCAGTATGCAAGACGGTTGTCACCGGCTGAATCATGGTCCACAGTTAAGGTAAACAGATCTGTGATGACATTTTCTGAGCAGAATACCAATGCTGCTACATTTCTTCCCAGAGGTTTCTGACTCTTCTTATATGCGGATAAAATTCCTCTCCAAGAAGGTTTTGTTCACAGGAAAGAAATAGCTTCTCTGTAAGAGTCTTCCTTAAAGGTGGGATTTCTTATATTTTGTGATTTATTTCTAATCGTAATTCTGTCGAGAGCATGGCAAGGAATGTTTTTGCTTTTCTGCATATTCTCTCTGTACAGTAGATGTTTTTGATGTGGAGTCTATTTAAAAAGTGTCTGGCTATGGAATGCAAGTAAGACAGTATTAACAGAGTTATCAGGAGCAATGAAAATCGGGGTTTTTTATTTTCTTTGAGAGTGAGCTCTGTTTTATAATCTCTGTAGTTAACACGTATAAGCAATGACTAAATATACAGCTAGATTTTTAGAGTTAGTGTTTCTGTGAAATATTTTTGACTACATGATGGCTTCGTATTTTTGTTGGCATATTCTAAAGTAAGAGCTATGATATAGTTTATTCTTAAATGTCTCTGTGCTAGGCAGAAAATCCCCTTTGCAATTGACTGCAATCAAAACCATTTAGCTGAAATGCATCTAACTCCCGTATGACTTCGGGGTAGTGAAAAAATACAGTTTCTAGAGAAGTTTTTGAAATCTGCTTTCTTAAAATATGTAAAAGAACATTTTGAAATCACTGTGTACGATGCTGTTGGGATTCAGGCTCGTTGGTAATTCTGTGTTTAGCCTTAGAGCCACATTTACTTGGAGCTGATTGACATCTCAGCCGTTCTGTGGATTAGTGGCTGGAAATCTGTCACATTTGTATTGATAAAAGCAGAATTTCCTCTGGTTTAGTCAGATGTTGGTATCTGACTTTAGTCGTGTTTATTACAGTAGATGCTGAAGGATAAAGGAGTCCTGTGGAGAGCATGCTCAGTGGTACCTGACATGGAATAGCAAACCTGGAACTGGTCCTCACAGCTAATGTCAGGGATTCAAAGTCTCTGGGAGTCAGCAAAACCATTTCTCCAGTAGACTTTGGGTTTAAACCTGGCCCTGTCAGTGTCTGCTGTATTTAGGTGAGGAGAGTACAGCTCGAGTGGCTGAAAATAGTGTAGTTATTTGTAAGATGGACTTAGAAAGTCTTGTGATGCACAGCATTTCACAGCTTCCCAGCAGGATGCATGGCTGTGGTTTGTGGAGGGGAGCAGAGCAGGGGCCACCATCTCCAGAGCTGTGTGATGCTCCCTGGGAGGATCCCTGGCCAAAGGGCTGCCCTGCTCTGGGGGATACCTCAGCAAGTCACCAATTTGTGTCAGAGACAAGACAGCTGCATTTCGGGCAGTGGATCTGGGGTGGGGCTCAAGATTTAAAGTATGGGCTTGAGAGCTGTTTTAATAATTCCCTAGCAAAAAAAAAAAAAAAGGAGTCCAGGTTCATCCTGGCGTGCTGCACTTTTCAGTAATTCTTGCTCTGGTTGGGGTTCTCGTGCACTTTCATGGCATCCTTGTGCAGCATTTAGCTTGCTCTTTGTGCTTTGCTTTGTGAAGTGCACAGCAGCTATTTCTTTTGCAGATCTATGTAACAGCTTGACATGAAAGTGGATTTTTTGGGTAATAAATCCCTGTATTTTGTACCAGTATTTTAATGTGCATTTGCAGATTATCTTTCATTTCAGAAACATTTGTGAATATTTTGAGGTTGACCTAAATGTGGCACTGAAGTAAAGTGTAATGTCCAAACTTTAAATGTTCAGCAGTGATATTAAGTCTGGACAGAAATGGAGGGACTAATCCTGCTTTTACATTGTACCTGGATTAATGTGGCTCCTCAGGGATCCCCAAGATGAACATAAATATTAGTGGCAGGATCTGGCCTGCTCCCAGATATGACAGTGATAAGACAAGAGCTGTTAAGTGTTGTCCAACTGGAGGAATGTTCACTAAAGATTGTGTGTTGTGCTGAGTTTTGTTCTAATAACATTTCTATGTTCTTTGGCAGATCTCTTAGGAACTCTCTAACCTCCAAATGAAATACTGTACGCATTTTTTCAGCAAAAAAATTATTTCTATTTGACACTAAAAAGCACCTTTTAAAGATTTTAAAGAAATTTGTTCAGAATGCTGCCTTCATAGTTACAGATGATTTTCATGAATGTTCAGCTTGACCTTGTTTCACTTCCTGAGAATTGTACCCTTATGTTCGTGTTTTAATTTTGGGTAGAGTAAGCAACAGTTGTTTTATTTCCATTGGCAGAAGGGAAGTCCACTCTTTGAACATTCAATCTCAGAAGAACATCTTGTTTCCCAACACTTCTTGCTGCTGGAACACTTCTGTGAACATCAGTGTTAATGTGTACCTAGATGTGGGTTTAGATAAGCCTGAAAACATGATCTTTATGATTGTTGACCCAGCATGTCTTTTCTCTTTTTTTCTTTTCTTCTTCTTTTTGTGGATTTTTTTTGTTTTGTTTTTGTTTTGGATTTTTTGTTTTGTTTTGGTTTTTACATATATCTGTAACCAACTTGATACTGTAGGTCTTGGCTTCCATACTAACTTATGCTTCAGTAGAGTAACTGAGACTGCCTTAAGTTTATGTAACTATACAGAATTGTGAGCTACTCTTAAGACTTTCTTATGTATTTTTTCCTTTGGTCTGTGTCAGATGCATGCTCCTTTTTCTTTCTGTTTTGTTTATGCTAATAGGCTACTTGGAATGCTTCTCTACCACAGTATTTCCATCTGAAACTCCACTTTATGAGTGTCATTTTTCTTCTCTTTCTTGTTTTCTTTCCAGAGCATACATAGGTAACTTCACAGATGTTTAGTCAGAGAAGCGTCTGATTTTTTCATCAAATTTTGCTTTTGGCTCTGCCTTCCCAGGTTGGCTCTTGTTTTTGAGATAACATGTCAACGTTTTTACTTTTCTCACCAGGCATATTTTATAAGTGTAAAAATATCATCAAGATCTGCTTCTTTTTTTTTATATTCTCATGAATGAGTAGAGATGGAAGTAATTTGGGAAGCAGTTCAGATCCATTCCTTCTTCTATCCAGATATTCTTGCAGCCTTCAGCTCTTGTGAGTTAAGTTTTTATAGCCATCATCTATTGTTTACATTTCTGCACAGCCATGCAGGTTGGGTAGAGCTCCTGACACGCAGCTGGCTGCAGCTGAGCACTGAGATCACTTTGTCACCGCTGTCCCTGCCATCCTCCTGTAGTGCTCTGGTGTCACTGTTGGTACCCCAGGATGGTGTGAGGAGCTCCACTGCTGCCCTGGCTGGGTCACAGAGCACAGTGGGCTGTGCTCCATGGTGCTCTTGCCCTTGGAGTTGCTTTCTTTGCTGTGTGGCTTGAAAGAGACCAAAGCCTCTTGCTTTCTCCATTTGCAGAACTCTTAATTCTGTTGTGTCAGGAAGGGAGCCTGGAAAGCTGGCTGCTTTTCTCAGCAGTGTGTGTGCACCTCGAGCACCTCACAGGAGCTGCAGTGGCTCACACAATGGGTGATGTCTCTGACGTGGGAAGCTCTAAAATTGAAGGGTAAATTGGGTGTTCTATACACTGATACATGTGCAGGTCTGTCACAGCTTCTCCACATGGCTGCAGAATGCAAAGTCTTGTGATTTGAAGGGCTTGAGCCTTTCCTCCCTCTTAGCCGAGCTTTCACATGGATGAGTGTCAGTGCATGCCCTGATGAATTTCTTTTTCTTCTTGTGCTTGTATCTTGGAAATGGAAATTTTTGAAGACCTCCTTTTAGAGCAGTCAGCACAATGAGCTTGGTTTCATGCTCCCAGGACTGTGAAGACATATCTGAAGGCTGATTTGTCTAAGAAATTACTTTATGTATTGCACTGTCTTTGATGTGCAATTCTGTAGAATCAAGATATCTACACGATAATTCTTTGGCTTATTCTGTGATAGACAGATGACATATTTGTTGTAAAATGTTCATTTTCACATGTTTTTGGACACTGACATAACTGAACCTTTGGCTTGGCCATTCCTTTTACCATTTTCGCCCCCTTATAAAAAATGCACAGTCCTGTTTGTCCTTCCTACTTGAATTTTGATAGCTGCCCTTGCCTCTTATATTTTCATACATGTAGGGCTGAATGTAAGTGCAGAAAGACAACTCATTCTGCCTATCCACAACCACCTAAATTGGCCAATGGTCCAAACTATCTGTCTAGATCTCCCTGCCTTGTCAGTGGTGAGAGCAAGGGCTCTACAGAACGAGGTTTGCTCAGCCTGTTCTGGATGCACCTCTAAGCATGGAATTCATAAAGGAGAGCAAGGAGGCTTTGTTTCCTTTTTTTGGTGAGCTGTAAAGTTACCTTGAACAATTAGTTTTGGCTTTTGGACTTTTGAAAGTAGGTGAATACAGCCCTTGGTGTGTTTTTTCATCATCGTTGGTTTAGATTGAGGAAAATGAGGTTACAAGAGTTTCTCATCACAATACAGTATTGTTCTTACTCTTAAAATACTGCTCAGAGATAATCTGAAACTGTATCACAGTTACTAGTTTAAAAAAATCTGATCTCCTCGATTATCTGTACTGAAATGTGCTTCTGAGTGACAGGGACACTTTGCAAGTAGATTTATTATGGTTTTTACCATCTGCTTTAATAAATGAGTAAGCAGAGCATTTCAAAATGACCTTCGGTTCTATCCATGAGAGATGAGTTTGAATGTTCTGAGTGAATTATGGGCATTAGACAGCTAAGGGTACTTGTTCTGGAAATAGTGATTTACCAGTTGTTTGCATGCTGATGCTTTTATTTGTCTGGAGATATGCTAATGTGCATTAATGTTGTGTTTCCACATAGCTGCAGCTTTAGCCACTGTGGCACTTTCTGCAGTGAGGAGGCATAGGCAGAAGTCTCATTGTTTGGCCTTGCAGACTTTGTTAAAAAATATTGGATTGCTCTGTTGCTTTTTAGTTGATAAGGAGTTAATAAAACTAAATGTACTAGAAGAAATTCATGAAATCAGTGAACAGATAAAATGTTATTATTTGAAATGCATAATGTTGCATAATGGATGTGTATAAAGTGTGGCAGAGATGGAAGTGCTCTCCAGACATAATGAAAGAACATGGATTCCTGTTTCCATAATTGAAGTTATTTCATACTTATCTGTTGGGGAAAAAATAGCAGGATTTTTTAAACAGATTTGCTTTCCATTAGTAATTATATTTAGCTGTAGCTCCAAATACCTTGCCAAGTTGTTTTTTTTTAAAGTTGGAAGGAAGATGCATTTTCTTTCAAGATAATTAAATGTTTTGACTGTAGATTTTGCCTCCAGAGTGAATAAAGTATATGTGCATTAGAAAAAAGTTTTAATTGCTCATATAGTTTATAAGAGATATACAGGGGGAAAACATTCTTAATCCCATGCTTAATAATGGAGAGAAAAAAGGGTATAAATATATTATATTCCACTTTTCTTTTTTGAAGTGTAACAAACTGTTATTAATAGACTTTAGAAGTACTTGCCATTAGCAGTCTGCAAACCATTGCATAAGGTGAGCTTTTGCAGTTTCTTACATCAAAGTTTTGAGGTTTGAGGATCTCATTAACCTGTGGCTATACCTCGAGCTCTGGCAGAGGGATGAATATCAGCCTGGATTTTGGGCTCACTCCTGCTCTGCAAGACACCACACAGAAATGCAGGAAGCCTTTGAGCTCTTCCAAGTTCAGTCTGGCCCTCTGAATGCCTCCAGAATATAAATAATAAAAACCAGTGTCACTTGATAATTCATCTCTGCTTTCAATTCTTGGCCTCTCTGGCAAACTGAGTTTTTGAACTTTTATTTTCCTTGGTACCCTGGTACCATGATCCCCAGCTCCATTTGCCTTGGGAATTCAGCTCTGCATTTCTGTACAGGGCACTTTAACTGCTGTAGAAGGTTGTTGGCCTTCATCTGACAGCCCCTTTGAGACTTAAAATGAGAGCCATTAGGTCAGTGGAATTACAGAGATACCTACCTGCAATTCTCTCTGTCTCCCGGGCACTGTAATGTCTATTGACCTAGCTGGGCTTTTTCTAAAGGATCCGTGAATCTGCTGGGTTTGGTAGGGGAGCTTTACTTTTCCTCAGAAATTAAAAGGAAAGCTTTCTCTGTTTGTTTTGGGAAGGGCCTGTCTCTAATGTTATCAGCAGAGGTTTCTCCTTGAAGGTAATGGATTAAGGGATTTCCCCCTCCTCTTCCCCTACCTCTGCCTTACAGAAATGGCATCAGATATTCCTGGCTCGGTGGCCTTGCCAGTGGCTCCGATGGCGAGTGGACAAGTGAGGATGGCAGGATCCATGCCTTCCAGAGGAGGAAAGCGTCGCTCTGGGTAAGCCATCTCCTTTTTTTTTCAGGTCTGAAACTGGAAATTGCTTGTATTGTAAAACTCAGAATGCACCTGTATATATGTGTGTGTTTATTATGTAATGCAATGTTTATGTAAACTGCATTATGACATTAGTTACTGATATTTTATTTTTCTCTTCGATGCATCTGTCATTCCTGCAAGATCAAACTTGCTGATAAACATATGGCTTGTTGTTTTGCTTGTTCTAAAGGATTTTTAGGTTTGGCAAACTCCTTTCCTACAGAAAGGAGTTTGGATCTTGTGGCTGCTGTAGATACAATGAATGCATATTGCCTACATCTGTTTAATCTCACAGTGATTTATCAAGTAAATAAAGGTAGCTAGATTGCACATGCAGACTTACTCAACTTTATCTGAAGCTTACACTTGGAATCTCTTAGAGAGGCCTGTTAAAGATGTTTTCTTTATAGTTCCAGGTACAGAAATAGCATGAGGGCTCACTCTTCAGACATAGTGGACCACGATATTCTGGGTCTCACTGGAAGTACAGCACAGTCTTCTGGGAGGAGGGCCTGAATCAAATTCAACCCTTACACAAGCTTGAGGGCTCTGCTGAAGAAAAAAATTTGTTTTATCTAGCATCAGAGGCTGATGTGGTATAGGGGTAGTTGCCCACATCAGATTGCTCTGTGGTAACTCATAGTAATTCTCAGTGTTGGAAGAAAAGTGTAGCAAGAACTTGAGAAGAACAGAAAACTACTCTCTAGTGTTGACAACTCTCTCCTGTTTTTATCAAAGGTGGATCACAAATAGTAATGGTCTTTGGGTGATGCTTTCTCAGAGATGACTGATCCAAGAGATTGATTAGTCTTTTATTTAGTCCTGAATAAGGCAGTGGTGGGGCTGAACAGGATCGACAGTGTGAATATAATGTTCACTGGTCTTCATGAACAGCTGTGGAAGACATTCCTTGCCAGAGCTGCTCTAGGGATTGTTCTCCAAGGTATGTTCCCAGTTTTGTGTATCTGCTCCAGTAACAGTGCTGGAGTCTCAATCTTGGAATGAATTAACAAGGGAGAAGGCTGACCTTACCTCGAATTGGAGCGAGATTGGTGTGATGTGAACACTCTGGGTGGTTGTTCTGAGGGGTGTTCTTTTGGACAGAACAGTTTGAATATCTCCCCCCACTGAGTGCCCTTATGCTGAGCTAACTGTATGAAATTGGTTTGAGAAACTCCTAAAATCTGTCTTTGACAGGCATCACATTTTTATTTTCAAGCTGCTCAATGAGAAAAGTTTTTAAACTTGCACTCAAAAGAAAAGACAAAGCATTATCTTTTCATTGCTACCTAACATAGATAATGTTTTGTACTTGAGTTGCAGGATATTTGATCTCTTTTTTGATTATAAACCAGGTCAGCTCTGAATATCAGTTTGCAATTTACTGTTGCCAAGGTTTGATGCTGCTGATTGTGAAATATTCTGATATTAAATACTGACTTGATATTAATTGAAATGCTTTAACTGTTGCATTTTAAGTATTGCCATCTATTTGTGAGAAGTGAGGGGAGGGTGGGAGGAACATAAAATCAAATTATTTTAAATGCCTTTAACATGTTAATTCAGTGAGTAAATTAGTATAGATTCACTTTTATACTTGGATCATGGTATTTCATCTGTGCACCATAGCTCTGAACTAGCAACCTTTTTCCAAGCCTGAGCTGAGAGTGCTTTTTTTTTTTAATGTTTGCTGTGTGTGTATTCAGACCTTGAGGGAAAGAAGAATGCCTGCTGTGTTTAATTCCTCCGAGCTTCTCTTTGAACAAAGTTGCAACTAACACTTGGTCCTTTCACTGCTGTTCTGGTGATACATCTTTGTACACCTCAATCCTTGGGCATTTTAGAAATGAGGGTTTTGTGTCAAACATGAAGGAGTGGAGCTAGCATACACAGACAGATTTCCCAGTTTTGGTTATCTCTGAAAATTGTTTCTTTTTTCATAATTGCTGAGGCAAGCTGGCAGAATAATTGCTGCGTGGACTTGAATGCAGATCAGTTTAAAGTCATTGGCTATCCAGGATGTGTTTCTGCTGTGTTGGCATTTGGCTTCATTGACAGCTTGGAAAAATATTTTTCCTTTCTATAAATGATACCAACTTCATAGAAAAAAGTGACAGCATAAGATAATGCATGCAGTGGTCAATGACTACCTTAGATTAGTGTACCCTCAGTGCTTTATTTAATGTGGTTTTAACTTAGGCTTTGCTGTGTGAGAGGATAAGGGGCTCTTTCACCTTCCTGGGCTGTCTGTACTTGGGCAGGGAGGGTTGGGGTTTTTTTGATGAGTTGGTTTCAGTTGTATTGGTTTTGTTTCAGTTCACTATGTAGTCTTGCCTTTTCTCTGAACCAGAGCTATAAAAATCTGGGGAAAAGAGACCTTGTCTCACCATTCTACCCCCCAAATTGTGCTGAATAAAAGGGATGTGTGATACAGATCCTCATCTGCTTCTCAGCTGCATTTGCTCCTTATCATTCCTGCCTTCCCTCTTCCTACATTGTAATCATGGCAAGCATCTTTTAACATTTCTTGGGAATTTTGCATAGTAATTTTGTTGCAGTGTTGAAATCCTCTCACATCAGTTTTTCTAACCTGTGCACGTCCACCTTGTTGGAGGCATTTTGGTTTTGCTTTGTTGGTTTTTTTTTATGAAAATGTTTCTAATTGAGAATAATTAAATTTTTAAAAGTGTTTTTATCACTGTATTTATAGTAGCCCCACATCTTCTAAGGAAAATACATTTTAATAAGTACCTCATGCATCAGGCCTTTTCACGATTGATGTGAACAGTATGAAAGAGGAAAACAAGATTTATGCTGTCTCTTCAAAACAAAAGAGCATAGTGCAGCTCTTTTTTAGAGCCTCTTTTTAATGGGAATTTTAAATGAAGATAAAAGATAGTCTTTCTGAATCTTCTGAAATGATGTCATTTGTCTTCTGGGAGACTGCTTCTACTGTTTTGCTAATGTGCAGTATATTCTATCTAAACAGAAGATCTTATCTGTCAGGGTATGAGGAGGTTGATGGAATATTATTTTTATGTGTTCTGCTGTGTTCTACTAAAGGTTACAACTGATTCACTGTCGTTCCCTCTGCCTTGCTGTAAAGCACACACAGTGGATCAGGCAGGACACCAGAATCAATGACTTTATACCTGAGGGTTTTTTTTAACATTTCAAAGGGTTTTTTCAATTAGGAAATGTGTTATTAACAAAGATGGAACAGAGATACATTTGCTGTTGCATTTTTTAAAGGTATTGATACTTTAAATGAAATTTATGTTCAATTTCCATATGAAATAAAGGGGTTTGGGTAGTTTAACAAAGCAAAGGCATTATTTAAAGATTAGTCTGGTGCAGACTGATGTTACAGCCTATGCATTCAGATTCTGCTGTGATCAGCCCACTGTAAACGTGGGAGGTGTTACCTGTCCGTATTAACCCATCAAGAATCTCCTAAAGTAAGAAGCTGAGATCCAACCACCTAAATAAATAGGTGTGTTAGTCCCCCTTGCTCCCTCAGAGGTGGTGATACAGTACAGGCAGCAGGATCAAGCCTTAAATTGTTATCATCATCTCTAATTCTTTGCATTGTATTCCAGTAACAATAAACTAGATTAAATACAGTCATTTGCTAATATTTGATTTTGGGGAAAACCCATCCCTTAGCACTCAGCTGGAGTATTTGGCTGGAAGCTAAATAAATCATAGAACCATATCCACCAAGGCATGTGATCTCACATGCATGTACTGGAGAGGAAGGAAAAGAGGTACAAAATTAATGTGTCTCAGATTAAGGTAGTGTCTCATAAAATCCCTGAAGAAAAGGCTTTCCCCCACAAGTGTATAATTTTTTTCTGCAGCCCTTTTCCCCCAGTTTGAAACTGGCTTTTTCTCTCAGATATGTTTCAGCTGCCAGCGAAACCAAGTAAGGGTGTGCCTGATGTGATGCTTCTGTGAGTGGCTTCAGGTGGAGCCATCCCACTTGTAAACACTTGTAAACAAACATTTCTCCTGTAACACTGACTTTGGCATTTTCAATGCAGGCAGAAACATTCCAGTTCAAATAACTGGGAAGGTTTTTCTGGAATGTCACCTGCAGGCACGTTATTACATGTGGGGAGGAAGCAGGTAGGTGAGAGGAGACCCTGGGCTGTACCAGGGTGTGTGAATGTTAAATTTCTGGGAGTGCTGCAGGTCAAGGGGGATTCAGGCTGCTGGTGCCAGCAGCAGCTGGGTCCTGCCTTAGCTGCAGCCCTGTGGCAGAGGTCAGGGCACTGGCCACTGGGGTCAGTGGTGTTCTGCATGAGGCAGCTGAGGGGTCACGGCCCTTGCAACTGGATTTGGTGGTAATTAGGTGAGCAAAGATGTAATTTATCATGAAAATGACAATTGCATCAAAGTTAAGCAGGTTAAATACTCAGCTTTTCTTAAAGCTCTTTGGGGAAAATGGTTTTCTCTTTGCTTCCTCCAGAAATGAATAATCACTGTTACCATCTGGAAGATATTATTGTAACTTTTCTAATGTCATGTCCAATTCCTGTGCTGACTTGCTGTCCTCATTCCAATTGCACAGAGGTTGCTGTGACTTGGACACATGGGCCATTCTGTCTTGGTTGTCAGAATTTAAGAAGGAAAGCAGTGCCTGACTGGCACTTCTACTTCTCTATGCTGATGTAGTTTCAGAGACTGTTTTTGCATCCGTGTTCCCACACTCTGGACATACAAATCTCAATTTGTCATTGGTAGGAATCCTTTTAATACTGAGATAAATATCATTGTCACTTTGAAGGGTTTTGTGCCTTTAGTAGGACTTATACCTATTAACATTAACAGTGTTAGTAGAACCTGAGTTGTATGAACTTTTACTACACTGAAAGGTTAAGTATGCTAAGCATTCTAAGTAAGCTTAGAATATTAAAGAAATCTGCAAAAACGTTTGCAAAACAAAACTAATTTCCTATCTACACAAATTAAAAATGATTGATCAAGGTTTGTATATCATATTAATGTATCTTTTATTAAAATAAATACACTAATATAATAATTGTATATGATAGTTTAATATCACTTGATTGTGTACTTTAATGGCAGTTATAATTGGGGATATAAATATTTATCCACCTCTTTTTAGAGGTATAAAAATGTCTAAAATGCTTTGTAAATTATACTATTGTATAACTTTGTAGTAGTAATATCTATGATAAAATCACACTACCTAATCCAGGAATCTAATTTAGATGTGTAGATTAGGAAGATAATCTTCCTAGTCTGTCTGTGTAAGTAAGAAGTGAAGAAAGAGGTTCCTGCTTTTTGTGGTTCCCTGGAGGAGCCAAACTGGCTGGCTGGGATTTGGCCCAAGGAAGAACTGGGCTCTACCACAGCCTTGAGAAGGTCTGGGACATAAATCAGCTGATGAGCTGCTCCTGGCTCTGGAGAGGATGAGCAAGACTGGAATCCTCAGTCCTTAACACCTCGAGGCAAAACACAAATCTAACAGCACTGAGAACAGCTGGCTTGAATGTTCATGCCACCATTGCCAATGCCTTGATTGCTGATTTGGAAATCTTGCTTTTACAGAATGGACTTTGATGATGAAGATGGGGAGGGGCCCAGCAAATTTTCAAGGTGAGCATTTACTGAAGAGTTGGCAAATCACTGACTTTTTTCAGTGGGGAAAGACGGCTGTCTCATTACTGGTGTTTTAAAATCAATATAAATATGGGTGAAGAACTTGCTTTAAAATCAATATAAATATGGGTGAAGAACTTGCCAACAACTTGACCCAAGTACTACTTACACTTTCTATCAGCTTCCTCTGAAAATTAGGCATTCTGGCCGAAATCTGCCTAATGTAGTTATTGGCTTATAAACCTGACAGTGTGTGTGTCACAATTTCAGTCTGCAGCTATATTAAATGAAAACACTTGTGATTTTTAGCCTATTATTTCAACTGTTGTAGATGAACTTTGATGATTTGACATTGCTGAAGTTGTCTTTCAGCCACTGAAAATGAAATTTCATTTCTAATTTATTTCAGATGTTAATTGCCTGTTAAGACAATTTGACAGATCCTAGAGGTGGATTGTTTTTTTTAAAGTTAATGAGGTTTACATTATGTACCATTAGGTGTAACTGAATAGTAAAAATTGACAGAAAAAAATGTTAATTAACATGGAATATTCAAAGCTAGAAATAAACAGTAAATCTTCATTGCCATTTTTTCACTTTTCCTTTTTTTTTTTCTGGTCACACTGTTTGCATTTTTTCATTAGAAACCAAGCAGCTGCAGTGAGGGGTTTAGATACTTTGAGGCCTGTGGGTAACTGCTGATTATCCAAATTGTAATTGCAGCTCTGTAGAAGCAGCCATGTTGAAACACAGCTGTCACTGTAGGGTTTAACAGGGTTATTGCAGTCTGAAGGAGAAATGTGCTGAAGATAACTGTGACACCATATCATCATTTACTGGACAAGACCAGCAGCACTCCTGTTTGGTTGATGTCATTTACAGAACCAGTCCCTGGTGTTAAAACTGGTTATTTGAGGGCTTAGTTCTAATTTTTGCTAGAAGATACATGTTAAGGGAACAAGATTTGTGAGGAATGGGATGTGACTTGTGCCTGCACAAGCATCGGGGTTTCTGGGCACACTGATATGTGTGTATTGGTCTTTCCCCATTCTGGTTTTGGCCTTTCAAAGTTTGGTGGTGGGTTGAGCCAATAATTCCATTGCTTTTAATGGAGAGGTGTGCTGTGCTTACACTCAGTTAATTTTAGGTGTCAGATCAAAATCTGATATTTAAGTCTTAAGTGCTGTATAGACCCTAGATTTTTCTGTTTTTAAAGTGTACACAAAAACCATGCAGAGACACCCAGGGCTACATTTAGACATCCTCTTCCAGTTGTTCCCTTCTCCAGATTGCTCACATGATTTATTCCTAGCTTGTTTCCTTCAAAATTATTTATTTACCAAAGAGCTGCTGTTTAAATGTTGAAGCTAACCCAGCTGGCTTTGACTGAAGTGCCTGAAGGAGGATGTGTGCAGAGGTCAGCTGGGAGGCTGGAAGGGAAGCAGTAGTTGGAGGCAATAGCATCTTCAGCCCAGTGAAGCAGAGAAGGATGGGTAGCCAAGCCCCAGGCTCGTGGGAGTAGTGGTGTTAGCACAGTGCTCCATGGCAGGTAACACTCTGCTCCTCAGGGCTCCCAGCTCAGCTCAGGTGTCCCTGCATGGCACCTCATCCTCACACAGAGCCTGTGCATGTGCTTCCCTGTAATGTGCCCTTTCCTCATTGAATTGGTCTTTTTGCTGAAAATTACTCAGACTCAGTCTGTTCTCTGGGCAGAGTCAAGGGGAATAAAGTGGTGTTGTCACTTGAAGGTTTTGAGGGTGCTGGTGTTGAGCACAACATAAAGAAATACAGCTCAAGACTTGCTTAAGCTTTGTCTTCACTGTGTGAATGAGGAACTTGCATAGGTGGATTACTTAAAATTAGTTTTAATTCATTTCAGACAGAAAAAAAAGAAAAAGTTCATTATTGATTTATTAGAAGATAAAAACATGCTTATTTAGGCTGTATTACTTCTTTAGCTAATACATGGGACCTTCATAGGCTGTCTGTTGTAGTAAATGACATCATTTTGGAAAGGTGTAATATACAAAATCTCATTTAACTGTTCTTGAGCAGTTATTTCACTTCTAGAAAAGCTATTACCTTATTTTTGTGTTTTCATGTTTTGGAACTAGCAGTTTGGTTTCAAACAAATGAGTCTTTCTGTAACTTGTGCTAGCAAAATCCAATTACAAATGATTGATTTCAAAATGATTGAAATCAATTGATTTCTTAGGAAAGAGAAGGAGGAGCAGCAGCATGTAATTTTTTACTGAAATGTCACATTGCTGTCTGTCTTTGGGACACTGCTTCAGAAACAGTGAAGCTTTAGTCCCACAGGACAAAATTCCCATTAGTCTGGATTTCCTCCATAAAGATGCTGCTCAAACATTACACATACCTGGTTGGGCATCCAACTTCTGTTGATGTGAGTAGGAATGAGGTACCTGTTTACTTCTAGGGAATCGAGCCAGTTTAAATTTCAGGAGCATTTACCCAGCAGTTTCAGTTTCACCTGCCTGCCTGCCTTTTGCCAGCCTCCACAACAGTCAGTACAGTGTCTGTACCTGCAGAACTTTTTCCTGGAGGCTCCCTTGCATAAGGCATCGCCCTCCAGCCGTGTCTCTGCCCTCCCGTGTTATCTGTAGACCATCAGTGCCCTCTGCTGAATGGAGGGAGCTGTGGTTGCAAGCTGGAACAGACACAGCCTGTTCACTTCCAGCACAGCGATGAATATTTCATGGCCTGCTGTGGATAAAAGCTCACTGGTGTTTTCTGTACCTGGTGCTGCTTGTTAAGTTTCCCAAGAAATCAGTGTATGTCAGTGTTTGCTTAAATCCACTGAAATGTGTCTTCTGTTTTTTTTAATATACAAATGAAGTTTCTGAATCGGCATGGCTTGGAAGTGTCAGCAGACTCAGTGTTTTCTTTGCTGTTTCATTCTCATTCCCTTGTTTTTCTCGCTGGTATTTGTAATGGTTTGCAGTCGTGGATTTTTTTGCTTTCTGCTCTGTGTTGGCTAGCATGCAATGCATAACCCCTGTTGATTGATGCATTATCTTTTGTTTCTAGGTATGATGGTGATCAAATCACTGGTGATAAGGAAAAGTTTGCAAGGTAGGCGTGTCCTGTAGAGCTCTTCTGCTGAGAGAAAAGAGGGGGATGTTCGTGTCCAAAAATCCTCAGTATGTGTGCCCTAGCTTAGAGAGAAAGTTATTTTGTTTTAGGTGATCAAAGTGCTGCTGACACAGAAGGGAAAGGTAGGAAAAAGGGAAGTCAAATATGGTTTGTCCCCATTTTTCTTTTATATAATGCTGTTCATACTGATCTTTTGGCTTTTCCAAAACTGCTTGAAGTCAGAAATACAAACCCTTAGTGGTTTTGGATCAGCTCCCCCGTATCCCAAAATTTAATGTCGTTCATAATTTCTGTATAAAAACAAATTTAGAAATGACAGAATTAGGACATCATTCTGTATAAGTTTTTGAATGCCAGAGTTCCTAGGACACACACTTTGGGAGAGGAGCACAGCCCCTCTTTTTCTTTTAAGGATTTAAACTTGAACTAGTTTCAGGAAACTTTTGGGGTATTGTCTGCTTGAACATTTCCACAGCCAGTAGATTAACATGCTATTACTTTCTAGCTTTTAAGATCATAAATGAAATGGACTGTTGGGATACTCTTTTTCTCTCAGGAAGTTTTACAGTCTCTTTGTTTAGTCTCTATAATGGTTGTTTTCAATGTCCAGAAGTACTAAAATATTTGAGTGGTAGACAATGTATTATCTACTTTTAAGTGTGAAATATTCTTGAATATGTCTGTTCTTTGTCTCTCTCTCTCTTTTTTTTTCTTAACCACCGCTTCTGTGAAAATGCTGAACTTAGAGCAAGCTTTCATCATGTAAAAATGCTTTTATCTTCCCCGTGTCCATGTTTATCTGCATGTACCAGCTGGCATGTACACACATGTGCTCTGTGTACATGTGCACTGTCACACCAGCTGTTCTGCTTGGTGTGTGTTTGATCAACTCCCCCTGTTCCCTCCTACATCTGTGCAGACCCACACAAGGGCTGTTCCTCAGCCAGCTGAAATCAAAGGTGCACTATTATCACTGGACAGTGACCTCAGGCAAGGATTGGCTGTAATTTACTGAGCAGCCATGGGCTGTCACAGCTGGATTTTCTGCATATCACACAGTAAGCATAGGAATAATAACTCTGCATGTAGCCCTAACAAGTGGTGTTTCTGCAGACTGCCTCATGCATGTAACACCTGTATGTGCAGGGGCAGGATACTCAAAGCAGGACAAGCCCTTGCATTCCTCTATTTCAGGAAGCAGCATACAATTTTTTCCTGCGTTTTAAGAAAAGGTTTAATTCCTAAAAGTGTCCAAAAAGTGTGCCAAGCCTAGCTTCTGCTTTCGTGCTCAGTCTTCATAGCACTCAGCTCCAAAGAATGTTGCAGTTTCTTTTAATGTTGTGTTATCACATCAGTCAATGCTGGTGGAGTCTCCAAGTGATCACCTCTCACATCTTGTTGGATCAACCAGCGATCCCACAAGACACTGCTATGCACAGCTCATTGAAATCAGTGGAAGATGCTGCTTTGACAACTGAAGCATCATCTCCCTGTCGTGTACTTGTATTTAGCTGCCACCTGACAGGTACAGTATGAGAAGAATAAGTGCTGGGGACTGAAGCATTCTAGGTCCATTTGGACCATTTCAGATGTATATATTGGTGGGATTCCTTAATGCTGATGAAGCAATGGTGATTGCCAGAATGGAAAAACTGAACTCTGAGATGTTTGTTTCTGAAAGATTCTGGTGGGTGTCCATTTTGGGATTTCTCAAATTTGACTCACCACCTCAGCCATATGATTCCTCTGAAGGATGAGAACATTGCAGCCTAGCCCACCTTGGGGCAGCATCAAGTACTGTCATTGTTGCTTCCCTGCTGTGCTAAATTGTCCCTGAACATAAATTCCAGTCTATGTCTGACAAGCCAGATGTTTACTTGCTGTCTTTCATACTCGTTTTATTTATTTATTGGAATTTTTTTTTTTGGTATGTACTGTTCTCCCATATATGGTCCCAGTGCTGCAGTCTGATCCTGCAGGCATTCCCTGGATGTGGGAAGTTCCAAACAGCTTTGTTTGGGATCTGTGTTGTCACTGAGTGGGTTTTTTCATAAGTCAGAGCTGACATTTCCTGCTGACCTGATCCAGTTGTTAGTGAGAGGTTTCCTCTAAGGGACACCTTTTATAAGCAGCTCAGAGATGCATCACAGCAAATCTGGGAGTTTGACTGGAGTTGGCAAATGTCAGCTCCTCACATATTTCTACTTCATTTTTGTTGTTAAACCAAAGGAGATTAAACTGGTTAAGAGATTAAGGCCAAAAGCCAACAGGTAGAAATGCAAGTTCTTTCCACAGCTATGGGCAAATCATATTTATCTGTCTGTGGCTTGGATTTTCTGTCTGTAAACTGAGGGATAACAGTGGTTGGCTTTGTAAAGCACTTTGCTCTCCTGGGGTGCAAACAGCAAAACAAGTGCGAAGTGTTACGATTCATTACCTCAAATCCAGCTTCTGACACTGCTCACGTCTCTTCCTGTTGCTTTGGTGTTTCTCTGAATGCTCAGGGAGAACCACAGTGAGATCGAGAGGCGCAGGAGGAACAAGATGACGCAGTACATCACCGAGCTGTCCGACATGGTGCCCACGTGCAGCGCCCTGGCTCGCAAGCCTGACAAGCTCACCATCCTCCGCATGGCTGTTTCCCACATGAAATCCATGAGGGGCACTGGGAACAAATCTACTGATGGAGCTTACAAGCCTTCCTTTCTTACAGAGCAGGTACAATTTACAAAATTTGTTGGTTTTCCCTGGTTTTTTGGTCTTAAAAGGTGTGAGGAAATGCTGAGAGGAGTAGAGCCTCAGCTTGATCCTTTACTGTAGCATAGCAGCTGGTACCAGTTACATATCCAAGGTGTGAATACAGACAGGTTTTTTGTGACTCTTTGGACTTGATCTTAACACTGTGACAGATCTTTCTTTTTGGAGAAGCAAATTGGCATTCTTACCATTGAGATCTGTCCACCTGAAAAACAAGTCGCTCACTGCCTTGCAGAAAGGAATTTTCACCTCCAGACCTGGGTTCTTCCCATCCTAACAAAGATTCTCTAAAATAAGTAAAAATGAGTCTGGAAAGACCTGCCTCTCTCTCTGGGGATTAGAGGAAGGTTAAAAACATAATTTAGTCTTACTGCTGGAGTTGCCAGCAGCTGAACTGGGCAGAGATCAATCCCATCTGTACTGGCTGAGGTACTTCTTGGTTACATTTTTGATGGAAGAAGGAAGATGCACCCAGTGCTTGAAGGAAAACTATGTTTACTGAGCACACTGAAAATTCCTACCACCTCCATTGTTTTTGAAGTCCTATGGGTGTAATGTTCATTTTTGTGGTCTGAAGTGATTTAAGCACTTACACATGGAAGTTATGGCTGGAGGCAAACTTCTTTCTCTTAGATAAACAGCATCTGCTGCTAACCCCTCAGTGCTCACGACTGCCTATTCCAGCTCTCCTGGACTGTGTTTTTGGAGGGACTGTGCCATTCTGCTGGTGGCACACCCTAGTCACTTCTCATTGCAATTTTTTTTTTTAAATCCTGCAGAATTACAGTTTGTTTTCATCTTTTTTAATAATGTACAAAACTGGTTATATTATCCTCAGTATAGTGTGGCAGCTGTGCTATGGGTTTTTTGTTTAGTCAGTAGTTCAGAATCAAAGTGTTTCTCTATAACAAAGCAGCAGAAGTTGACAGTCTGAATGTTTCTTCAGATGAGTTATCCATTTCTTAGTAGTTCACCAGATTTTTATCCTCAACTTATCAGCTAATATCTAGATTTCACACTAACTCTGCTGAGCTGTCTCACCTGGAATGGGACTCAGGTTTTCCAGAGCTCTGTGTTTTGAGTTCCAGGTGCAGTATTTTAATAAGCTCTGGTGGTCACTGGAGCCACCAAAGGCTGTTCAGGCTTCTTTTCCAGGAATTGAGGTGGTAGTTGTCATCCTTTGCCATGAGAGGTTTTCAAGCTCTGTTAAGGAAAGGGAGTATTTCTGGGTGAGCCTTCATACTCACAGGCTGAGAAGCAAAAAGCAATAGAACCTTCTTGTGTAGGGGCTCAGGGCCCCTAATGGAAGAAGAGGCTGGGGATTCTTTCCTCCTTCCCTTTACACTTTCTGCCTTCTATCCAGTGACTGTTTAATTTACAAACAGAGCTCATCCTGAGCAGGCCCAGGGGAAACCAAACTATAAAGTCTTATTGGTTTCTTTCCAATTAAATTATTCAGAGCGTTTAGTTAAGGGATGGGTTTGCCATGATTTAGAGCTGTTCTTTTCCTCTATTTGTACTTGGAAATATCTTTTTTTTTTTTTAATGTTAGATGCCTATCACAGAATATGCAGTGAGTATTAGTTGTTCATTTTCCTAAAGTACATGGAGATCACCAGATGAAAGGCAATAATGGAAAATAAAATGTTGTTTGTTATTGAGATGGGCAGTTTATGCCCTGCTGCAAGTTTGGTTGTATTGTTACATCAGTGAAAATTTCTGTCTAGGTTTTGATCAGCTACTAAGATCACAAAAAAACAATATTCTCTGACAGTGACAGACATTATATTTAATTCCCTTTCTTTGCTGGCATTCTAATCAAATCCTTTCTTTGGAAGGAGCTGAAACACCTTATCCTGGAGGCTGCAGATGGCTTCCTGTTTGTAGTTGCAGCTGAGACAGGAAGAGTGATCTACGTGTCAGACTCTGTGACTCCTGTGCTAAACCAGCCTCAGTCTGAGTGGTTTGGCAGCACTTTGTATGAACAGGTTCATCCAGACGACGTGGAAAAGCTGCGAGAGCAACTGTGTACATCTGAAAACTCTATGACAGGTCAGATATGCCTGATGTATGGTTCTGTGTGTTCAGGATCCCTGGAGAGCTTTTCCTGACATTCAAAATGCCTGGTGTAAAAATCTGGTTAAAGTGAAGCTCAGCAAGATTAAACTGTTTTCTTGCAGGCAGTACAGTAATATAAATCTTCTTTTGATGACTGAATTTTGCTTCCTATTCATTTGACTTTAGTTGAACAACCTTCATGTAGCTCTGCATTCAAACTCTGGTTTGGAATCTGGATTGTTCTCAGGCTTGGTCTGGAAATCTAGATTGTTTTCATTTCATCCTCAATGAACTTGTGACTTCTTTACAAGTAAGTGTTTCTTTAGGACAGTGTTTAATTTGAAGTCAAAAATAATACTTTAGACTTTGTTTTCATACAAGTTCCTTGTGGTTCGCTAATTGGGATCTTGAAGGGAAAAAATCTGGTATTTGGCAACTGAAAATATACTGGATTTTAATCATGAGGCTCCTGTGCAAGTAGTGTAAGTTACCTGTAAGTTGATTACCTCTCATGTTGCACGTAAAATTAAACATTAATTAATATCTCCTCTACAACTCTGGCTTTTACAATTATTCACGCTTAAAGCTGCCAATAGGAAACTACCTTGTCTTTAATAGGATATGTGTATGTTAGAGCTGTGAGAATTAGCTAAATCCTATTGTAACTCAAACTTGGAAAGGAGGAAACTTCTCTTTTTATTCTTCACACATCATGTTTATATCTGAAGGAAAAAATTTGGGGGAAAATATTAAAGAAACCCTGATCCTTGCAAAAGCCACGTATTTTCTCTTTGCTTTAGTAGTTAAGATTTCTGACCTGGTTTGCTGAAAGTTTTGTTGTGTTTCATAACTCAAAGGACAGTGATCCAGTTTTGAGTGAACCTGCACACTGTTTACAGCTTCCATGTCAAAACAGTGCCAAATTCATGATTTCCTGTGGTTTGAATGTGATGTGGTTTTGGCAGAGCTTTCATGTATTCAAATTGGAAACTCAAAGCAAAATTCTGTGGTGAAAATCCAGATGGATAGAAACCAAGTGAACAGTTAGGGGAACCTGTGCAGGGCAAAACAGCTGAGTTTCATACCACGAGACTTGCAAAAGAGCAAGCCTCTGTTTTTATTATGTCACCTGTAATACATTTTAACATACATACCATCTTGTCCAAGAAGCAATTACTCCAGAGCCTCAGTGAACAGTCATGTTTTGACTTCCAAAAGTGCTCAGTTATGGGACTTAACCTGCTCAAACTAGAGCTGGACTAGACAAATGCAGAGCATTTCTGAAAACTCAACTCTGTGTTTTTTCCAGCCTTAGCTATGGGCTTTTCTTCTGCACTGAATTGATCTGTAGCCAATGGAAAGAGAAGTTCAATATTATTTATAGAGCTAAATCTTTTCCCTGCCTGAATCTTTTGCAGTTGTCAGATTGACACAGAAGGCCTGTAAATGTGGTGTACATGGTCAGCTGAACATTTTCCCAGCATGAGGAAAGCTGAAGCACACTGCAACAGCAAGCAGCGTTGCCTGGTCAGCTTTTTGAGTAATTTTGTTTTAAAGGTGTGGCTGGTGAAGTAGTTCTGTCAGTTTGTGGAACATATAGATAACCAGAACGTTCTAGATTTATTATTTTAAACTTGTATTTCCTTGACTCTACAAGGTACCATTAAAGAAGAGAAGCAGCCTTCTCTAAGGACTTCTCAATTTGTTTATAAGCAGCAGGCAGCAGGACTTCAGCACCATCACTCTTGTTCCTTTGAGATACTTCTCTAGAAGAAAGGTGATTCTAGAGTCCATTCAGCCAGTTACACTTCCCTTGCTGTAACACAGACCATATTGAGAGCTGCAGCTTTGTAACAAGTACTGAATGAAATCTTGCAGGACCTGAAATTATGTGTCTTAGTGACATTTTAAAAGATGTCAAGAAGGCAAATGCAGTTCCTCTAATTCAGTGTTTATTAAACCAAGTTTTCCTTGGCTTTCCAAAGGCTTGTTTCATGCAGAACAAAGGGCAGTGTAGGGCTTGAAAGTGATGGAAACCACAAGCCAGGCAGCTGCATCTGAAACATTTTTTGCTCCGAGTGAAGTTCACTTCGGGCAGTAGGAACATCCTCATCTTTTAGTGACATCTGGCTGTTGAGCACAGAATCTACTTAGGGGAGATTTTCAAGTGACAGTGTAGCAGTATGTTATGATTTTTAATTTTGCTCTCTTCCTCATTTTCTCAGGGTCTGTTTTCTCAATGCTATAACCTCCTGCTTCAGCCCTTGAGCTGGGAAAGCAGTGACAGCATTTTGACTAAGGAGAAATTTCACTTGCCCTGCAGCAGATCCGAGCAGTGTCCTTTGGTTGTGATTGTCTTGTTACAAATGCTGATCATTAGTGCAGTATTGCTGGGATTTTCCCAGCACCTCTTTGCAGTCCTGCTACCCAGAGATGCTGCTCCAGACCCTGAGAACTTGGGAGGCTGCCACTGCAATGGGGAGGGACAGAGAACAGGCTCACGCTCACATTTCTGCCCCCAGGAATAAGGCTGGGACTGGGGCTGTGCTCACATGAGCATTTCTTTGGCAGTCACACAGCTTATGCAATCCTCACCTCATTTCACCTTCTCCTCCTCTGGCATTTCTGTGGTACTACATGTGAGTCACATCAAGGGGTTGACCTGCTGAAAGCTAAACTAAGCTAAAACCCCTTGGTTTTGATAGAGACAACTGTTTGGCCCACCTTACCATGGGGTTTCTCAAACTCTTCTGAGTGCTAACACTAAGGAGAAGCAGGAAGTGAATAGTTAGGAGGAGAGAGGACTTCAGGAGCTGTAAAATGTATGTCAAATTGAAGTGCTTGTTAACCATGGCCTCAACCACGTGGTGTGTTTGGGGAGTTAATTGCTTGGTCTTCCTTGAAGTCTTAGGATATGGGGAAGGTTGGATAGTTTCTATTTAATTTTGTGTCCTTGGAGATTTTATTCCCTGGAAATGGAACAATTGTCTGCTTGTTTGTTGTGCGTTAATTGCTAACACATTGTAGCAACAGGAAAGCTGAACTGTGAAGTGTATGAACAGTTAGAAATGATCTAGAAAAGAGCAGCTGAGCTGTGATGATGGCAAGAAATTGAGCTCCCAAGAAGTCTCTATGTGCGTCATGTGCATGATTAATCAGAATGGGGCAGATATTCACAGTGATAATTCATTTTCCCTCTTTGTTCTTGAAAATCTGCAGATGTCAAAATAAATGGCTTTAAATATGGATGAAGATCAGATCCCGGGGAGGATGCATTAGTACAGACCTCTTTGTGCTTAGGGTGCATTGGTGGAACTTGGTGGATGTTGGGTTCAGGTGCAGGCTCAGTTCCAGTGCAAGTGACAGACTCAGTTGCAGATAGCAAATCTCTAATGGCGCAGAGAACAGACAGAACTGTGATTTAAGTGCAGAGAAAAACCACTTTTGAAGAATTCCTCTGCTGCATTAGCTTTCAAAAAAATGACTGAGCTAGTATTGTAGTGGACTGACCTGTTAAAATAAAAAACTGCTTCTCTTCCAGAGCACTTTGCAAGACTGATTTCTACAAATCTAATTCTCCATAAGTAGTTCATAAAACAATAGAGTGATGAATACAGACACCTTGGTATGGTTTCCTGGAAATACTCCCAGTGATTCCATGATGTGTCTGAGATGTGCTTGTCAGAGCTGTAAGATCCCTGTTCCTGCACCCAGCATCTCCAGGGGTGCAAATGGGAAACACCCAGGTTTGTTCTCTTCAATCCTGGGCTGCAGGCAGCACAGCACATAGAAATTAGCTATAACATCTCCCTTCAGCCTCCCTCTCTCTGCTTAGGTGAGGCTGGGAGCAGGGTATGTCATGCCACCCATGACACAAAGTCTCCTCAGGACAGTTGGGTTCCCCAGATGTTCTTGCAAACTGTTGAAGCTGAACAGTTAAGGGGTGCTGAAAGTGCAGAGCAGTGACTGCAAGAAAATGATGAGAACCAGAACCTCTACAGCTTTCATTTTCAAGTGATTTAAAAATGATTAAGTCACTTCACTTGCTAGCTGACAAAGATTAGTTGAGGTTACTTCTGGACAAAACTTGTACGCCAAGTTTAGTCTTGGCATGATCTTTTATTGCCATATTTTCTAAATGCAACAAAGTGGAACTTTATGATGGAAATGGTGACTGACCACAGCAAAAGTTGAGCTGATAGGCATCCCTTGAGAAGAAGAGGGCATTGTATGACAATTTTCTGTGTCTCATGTATATTATGGAATCATCACTCCATGTTATACAAGCATAGATTTGGGCTGGGGAAGCTGTCTCACAGAACCTTCTTATAGTATGTTGTCTTGCAGTGATGATTTCAGCTTAGGCAGTTTTCTGTCCAGCTGCAAACCCTTGTTGCCAAGCAGTTTGTAGACACAGCCACAAAATCCAGATGTTGTAGATAGAGTCAAATTGTAAAAATGAGAAAACTAGTATTTAGCTTGAGNTAAAAACGTTCTTGGGGGGTTTTTATTTTTCCAGTTTTGGTTACAGGGAGAGGAACAGAGAGCAGCTGGGACCGTGCTTGGGACGCATGACATCATAATAGGGAATGACTGGGGATAACTTTTCTCCTCAACACATAACCTTCCTGAAAATCAGCACAGGATTTTTTGTGCTGTGAGCTGCCTTATACTGCCATGTCTGTTTTCCAGCTCTGATTTCTGCATGATCTTTCTTAGAAGAAAGGCAGTGATTCTCATACTGACAACCAGCCAAGTGAATGCAAATGTGTTTTGAACTCTGACTTTCCATGAATTATTTAGAACTCAAGCTGATACAGAGAAGAGCTGGATGAGACTCCTAGCTGGCTTCACATATAAAATTTTACAAAGAAATTCAAAGACAGAATTGAGGCATGACAAGAAACACAGTACCTGGCAAATTTGTCACCGCTTTGGACATTAGTTTAATCTG